>SRPP01000082.1:0-69117 GCA_018360055.1 Claviceps monticola
ACCACCTCATCAACGATAAGCTCTTGTACAGGATTCAAGAAAGATTCCACAGACATAGGCGTTATATCGTCCTTCTGTTTGAGTTTAAGCTCTGTGAGAAGGGTTGAGATCTCCTGTATGTTTGCAGTGATCTGAGAGGGGCGGTGCTTGAACTGCTCTTCAAATCATTCAGCTATGTAGCTGCGTCTGCTTCAGATGGGGAAATTTCTCGTAGCGTTTTCGAAGGGCCAGTCGTTGGCCGTTGGTGACTCTAACCCTTTTGCTCATTTGAACAGGAGCTTTGGGAATCGTAGGAGCCATTGGGGCCATTGGAGCGATGGGGAGAGCGATGAGGAGCGATGAGGACTTGAATGGAGCGATGAGGACTTGAATGGGGCGATGAGGACCCCTGCTCCTTGGCTTGGGCAACGACTTAAGCGACCATCCTCTGTACATATGCGGCAATAGGTATGCACGGGGTAGTATCGGCATTTTCAACAACATACACATGTACATACATACATACATACATACATACATACATACATACATACGAAGTACATACATACATACATACATACATACATACATACATACATACATACATACGAAGTACATACATACATACATACATACATACATACATACATACATACATACATACATACATACGGAGTACATACATACCCCCTCCAAGGCTCCAACGGGTATAAAAAGCATAAGTTCTGCGAGAGAAAGACATGTGCAAAAAGGAGCAACACGTGCCAATCCATTCCAACCGTTCAAATGCTCATCCTCTCTCCAACAACATACGCAGTTCTCATGCTCACGGCCCCCATGCCTGGTCGCATCGTAAAATCACAAGCTCTAATCATCGTCGTCACTTGAGCAAATGCTTCATTGTTCCATCACACACGTATAAAGGATATCTACTCATACATAAGCCAGCCTTTCTCCTAGCCCCATCCACGTTACACAATCTTGCCCTCCATCCTCTGCCTCTCATTGTTCGGCGACAACCCCGCCGTGCCCGTCACCGGTAGGTTGCGCTTCTGCAGCTCCTCCTCAATCACCTTCCATCGTCCCACAGCAATTTCCCTATCAATCGGACCGATTTTGCGGCTGTGGAGCTTGAAGTTGGGCAGCTCCTGGAAAATGCCTCGTTCCTCCAGGAGAGTCGCCAGCTTGGGAGGCGTGGGCTTCTTGACCGCTAGGGTGAGGATGTGCTTGATTGTGCGGGCGGCGCCGAGTCTGGCGTCGGAGACGAGGACGCCGGTTGTTTGGAAGATTCGTTTTCGGATCTGTGGCCTAATTAGTGTGTTGTTCTGTCTCTCTGTGTCTCTTGTGTTTTCTTTCTCTCTCTCTCTCATATCTTTGTCTCTCTGTCCTTCTTTTCTTTCTCTCCTCCCCGTTTTCTTTCTTTTCTTTTTTCTGTCTTCATGAATATGTGTGGATGTGGTGGAAACAGCGTCCCATGCAGACCGCAAGTAGAGATCAACGTACCGCGAACTTTAGCTGCTCGTCCAAAACAAGATCCTTCCACGATGCATCCCACGCCTTTGCCATCCCCTGAGCCTCCTCGGGCGTGATTCTGGCAGCCACGCCATTCGTCTCAGCTACTTCGTGAATTTCAGCCTCAACGCTCTCGGCTTCATCCTGAACTTCTGCCTCCGCCTCAGCTTCCGCCTCAGCCTCAATCTCAGTCTCAGTCTCAGTCT
The DNA here is from genome assembly GCA_018360055.1 of Claviceps monticola. Classification (NCBI taxonomy): domain Eukaryota; kingdom Fungi; phylum Ascomycota; class Sordariomycetes; order Hypocreales; family Clavicipitaceae; genus Claviceps; species Claviceps monticola. Next base: position 1,698 of record SRPP01000082.1, read on the forward strand.
CAGCCTTAGCCTCCTCAACCACAAGGCGCTGCGCAATCAACGCCGCATCCCCCAACCCAACAGAAGCCTGCCCATTCTGCACCACGAGCTCCGCCGCAAGAATCTGGTCGAGATCACTCCGCGATACCTCGCGCCACTTCTTAGTCGCCCAGCCCGCAGCAAAGGGGAGCGAATCCTGCTGCTGCCGCAGAGAGAGTGCCTCAATGGTAGCCTGCCGGAGATAGACCTCCATGACGCGCTTATCCGTGACTTTTTCAACACTGGCAAAGCCCCTGAACTTGCTCTCCTCGCCCCAGTGGCCTGGCTGATCCCACCAGGTGCTGAGCGGGCTTGTCTCCACAAGTTCACTGATATCCGTGGCAGGTACGTAGGTTGCGTCGTCTGCGGCTAAGTCCTCCTCAGGGGTGACTTCCATCAGCTTCGGTGGGAGAGCCAGCCGGCAACGCAGGATGGCCTCGGGGAGGCTGCCGGTTGGGAGTCGCTCGAGGGCCTCGTCGGGTAGATTGGAGGGTGCTGCTAGTGGCGTGTGCGCATCTTTGGAGCCAGAAGGCTCATCTTTCCAAGTATTCTTGCCAAGCAATCCTGTGCTGACGGCTCGGGTTGTGTTCGGGGTCGAGATGGCGGTTCGGCAGGCGGCGAGGGATGGTCGCGTGGATGAGGGCGTGGGGGATGCGAATGGCAGAGAGGCGAATCGCCGCATACGCGATATCCGGGCCATTGTGTGTTTCTTGACCTCCTTTTCCCTTGCGCCGCGTTGATGGCTGGTAATGCGCCTAGACAAAAGAGATATGTAATGACCAGAGGCTCGAAAAGGCAAAAAACAAAAGGCGATGGTGGTTTGCACGAAGGTCCGAATGTGATGAGATCTTGGTCGAATTGGCGGATTGGGCCGGCATTTTTTTTATGGATTGCACACGTCGGGGGACCAACCAGACAGCGTGGTTAGGCTTCGAGCATCTCGAAAGGTGGAGAACCGCGTAATAAACCATCAACGGGTCTCACTTGTTCGCTCACAGGCCACAGCTCTCCGCAGACAAACGTGCCATCATCATCCGCCCCAGCATCTCACCACGATGGCCAAGATGGCCACGATGGCGCGGATACACCTCCTCGTGGCCCTGCTGGCGAACCTCTTCGCACTCACCTCCGCAGCCTGTAAGCCCCTTTCCCTTCCTCTACTTTCTCACCTACTACCTCAAACCCCATCTAATCCATCCTGACCCTTCGTCCTATGTACCTAGATGCGCCCGTCTTCTGCAAATGCACATGCTTCAAGAACAGCACCATTATTCCCCTCGGCCCCAAGAGCCAGCAACCACAATCAGATTCTTCCTCACACGCTTTCCTCTCGCGCTTCTTCTCCTCCGACTCCCTCCCTCTCTTCGCAGCCCCATTGTCCGCGGGGCCTAAACCTGCCGATTCACTGGTCCGCGGCAACGACGACGACGACGACGACACGCGGTCTTGGAGTAACAACGTATCACCACGGTCTCTGTCCACCTCGTGCTCGGAATGCACCAAGTCGTTTTGTCTAAACCAGGGCATTGACTTCTGTAAGGAGGCCAAGGAGGAGGATGTCGTGACCATGTGTTTCCAGCGGGATAGCAACAAGGACAGGATTATTGTTTGGGGCTTCATCCTCGGTACGACGGGCCTGCTGGGGTGGGCGGCTCTGAAGAGGTTTATTGAGCAGCGGGATCAAAGAGCAGCGGCGCTGTCGAGAGGGAGTATCAGTTATGTTCCCGTGGGGCAATGAGCGACAGTAGGTGTGTCTTGTATTCATGAGTTTTTTCGTTCCTTTCTTCTTCCTCTTCTTTTATTTTTACCCTTCTCCCCGTGAAGATGTTGCTTGGTTCTGGGCATACGGAGGTCTGCTTGGCGTTGGGGGAGTCTTGAGTATGTTTTGTCAACTCATGTGTGTTTTAAAATCCATTGTACATATTCCATTGGGTAAGCCCTGAATTACTGTTTGGTTTGGTCATCCCAATAACAGAGATCTTTGTCTATTTCCGCACACTTTTTTGTTCTCCGGGCAGGAAATTGCTTCAAGCGTCGCCACATTGCGCAGGGACCATCAATGATCAGATTCACCTTGATCATCGCAAGAATCAGTCTTCCAAATCGCCTCACTACGTCGGCGTAACGAAAATCTCAGAACATCAGCATCTTTACTTCATCAAATTTCATGTGCTCCCGCGCGATCCCATACAGCCCAATCAGTCCTCCTCTAGCATGCTAACCTGAGCCTCTGCACCTGGCGCAGATCCATTGACGCGTCGCCGTTCCTGAACAGCGGCTGCCAGATTCTCCAATACGGTCACGGTATTATCCCAGCTGATGCACGCGTCCGTGATGCTGACGCCCTCTACGAGGCCGGCTGGTCCCTCAGGAGGAACCTTTTGGTTGCCCTCCCTGAGGTTGGACTCAATCATGACACCCACGACGGCCTTCTCGCCCTTCTTGACTTGCTCGGCAATGACTTGAGCGACCTTGGGCTGATTGTTGTGGTTCTTTTGAGAGTTGCCTGACCTTGATGTTAGCGGGAACTTGGTGATTGACATGCACAGACATTCTGTAGTATTCCAAGATGTTTGTTGTATTAGGGTCTTGTAGCGCACAACTTACCATGAGAGCAGTCAATCATGATGGCCAATTTCTGGCCCTTCTCGGCCAACATCTTCTTGGCGGCCTGGACGTTCTCCTCGTCAAAGTTGGGCCCCTTGCTGCCGCCACGAAGGATGACAAAACCGTGCTCATTGCCCTTGGTGCGCGTAATGGCGGCCAAACCCTGCTTTGTGACACCCATAAAGTGGTGCTTGGCGGCGGCCGCACCAATTGCATCAATCGCAACGCCCAGACTTCCGTCGGTACCGTTCTTGAAGCCGACGGGGAATGACAGGCCCGAGGCCAGCTCACGATGCAGCTGAGACTCAGTCGTACGAGCACCAATAGCGCCGACGGAGATGCAATCCGCCAGGAATTGCGGGGAAATAGTGTCCAGCATTTCGCTGGCAATGGGCATGCCATTGGACGTCAGATCGACGAAGAGCTTACGGGACGTTCTCAAGCCCTCGTTGATCTGGAAAGAGGAGTCGATCTTGGGGTCGTTAATCAGACCTTTCCAGCCGACAGTTGTTCGTGGCTTTTCAAGGTAGGCGCGCATGACAATGCAAAGGTCTTCTGAGAGCTTCTTTGACAAGTCGTGGAGCAGAGCGGCGTATTTGTGGGCTGCGGCGGGATCGTGGATGGAGCAAGGGCCGACGACGACGAGAAGTCTGTCGCTGCGGCCCATGATGATATCGGCGGCGTCATTTCTCCCCTTTACTACGGTCCGGATGGCAGCCTCGCTCATGGGAATATCGGCAGCGAGCATGTCTGGGCGAAGCAGAGGGTCTTGGCCGAGAACTGCAACATATGACACGTCAGTTTTCTTTTCTTTTTGAGATGTGCATCGAGAGATACGACTTGTCATGGGATAGGAACTATTCAATGGGGTCTGGCAAGTACTGACTTCTCGTGTCATCGTTGATCTGTGAGGCAGACATCTTGGGAGAAGAGCGTGAAGGCGAAGTGGTGTATGTTGGCCGCGTGTAAAGTCGAACGGTCTCGTCGCCAAGTTGAACGATGAGGGGATTTCGTGTATCGTAGCTCCGAAAGTTCGCGCGAGGTCGTGCGTGCCAAAACACGTCAAACAGCAGACTGGGTAATTTGGTGGTGTAAGAGCAAGATGGTCAGAGCAGATCGGGCCAGCCGGCGAATAGATGATGTATATCTGCGAGAAAGAACGATCTCGAGGAATGAGTCAGAACCAGATCGATGGGCACATGTGCTGATCCGATGAGGGCGCTTATTTGCCGTGAGACGAGGGGTGGAAAGAAAAAAAATTAGACCGGACCAGGCTCGGAGGAACCCCACCTGGTCCACGCAAGTAAGCTTCAAGATGAATCCTTAATACCGCACATCGTCTTTGGCCGGAGGCCGTCGGAGAGATTTCCTCCCGTCGACATATTCTCACGATGCCGAGGTGGTGCAGTTGGAGAGCTGCTGGATTGTGTTTGGAAAGGAAATGAAATAAGCGACACTAATCTTCTGGGAGTCACTTCCCGCAGACACTATGACCATTGACTACGAAAACAGCCTGGTGCAATGGGGTTATCAGAAGTTACCTACCTAAGTTGCACTGGGATTCGTTTGCTATGTACCTTAGAGCTAATGATTAAGCTTACTTTGGCCAACATCCCAGTGCTTTGCCACGGCGTGTAGGTAGGTAGTAGGTATGTAGCTATGTATGTATCTACAAATATATATCGGCATGCATCACATCACATCATCACATGTCTTCGAAGAAAAACGTTGCGTGGGTTCGCAGGCTTGGATCATGGATGCCCGAGTTTCATCAGGGTGGATCCTTACTGTATCTCATTAATGAGGTATGTACATAACTAGATACCTAAGCTAAGTCCAGAAAGATAAAGGGCAAAGGACCAATCATCGTGCTCCTATTTACAGGCTGGTCACGACTCACACGGAGTCTACTCCGTACCCTGCGATAAATATGGATGTTTTTTTCTCCAATTTCAGTTTTATGTACATATGTACGGAGTACTGGGCTAGGTAAGTATTGTGCCGGATGGTCCATGGGCATGCAGACAATTCAGTCTTGTTCTTATTCCTGACTGGTTCCTAGCAACACAAGCCGAAATAGAATGGCCGCCGCACGCTCAAGTGCTGCTCATCTTCTCTATCAGCTTCTAGAAAGCTACTGCACAGTAGTACTACATCTAGGGGACCTATAACACAAATCGTGTGATAAGGCTACGTACACTCTTTTGCGCGACGAAATTGCAGATTCAATTATTCATCAAGTTGTTTCCTTCTATTGCCAAAATCTGTAGCGTGTGTCGGCGCGAGAACCAGCAGCGCAGTCTTCAAGTATACAAGTGATACGTGTCCTGGCGATCAATTGACAACGCGCGTTATAGGAGGGCGAGAGGCATTTCAGCAGAGATTTCTGGCCCATTGCAATTTGCGAATCATTCATCCCATCATTGAATCAAACACTCTGCTGGCGACAGAGGTCAAGCCTTGATAAAGTTGCCACACCACATAGCAGCTTCGAGTCCGTAAACTGTTTCGCAGGCAAAAGCATATTTAAACTATATATAGTCTTGAATCTGGTTCTTACGCATTACACGGACAAGCAAGGCAAATCTCCATATTCCCAATCTAGAAACAGGAAACGCCCACTGCAAACAACACAAAACAAAAAGGTATTCACCCCCATTCCACTCAAAAAGCTTCGTCAATATGTCCTGTGCTCTCCGGTATTATTAGCCTGTTCACGCACTTGATAGATAGACCCAAATTCACAGCATTGAGGTATCATCGGCCAGAAATTAAACACCCGTGGTGCGCATAGGCGAATTCGGCCTCTTCTCTGGAAGTTCCGGAACATGCTCATGCATATGCTCCGCATGAGACATGTCGTAGTCCGCCCGGTGCTTTAGATCAACGTCACCATGCTCCGCACTTGCCGTTGCCCTAGTCATGACTCTCGTCTTCCAAGCCGGGGTGCCGAGATACTTGATCCCGTTAGGATCCTCAAACATGGCCTCGGTTTCTTCGAGCGTCTTGCCCGCGGTTTCGGGGAACATGAAGAAGACGTGGAAGAAGGCGACGGTATTGAAGATGGCAAAGATGAGGTACGTCCTCCACTTGATGTTTGCAAATGCGGGCGGGACAAAGAAACCCAGCGCAGTGTTGAAGGCCCAATTGGCGGAAGTTGCCAGTGCGACGCCCTTGCCACGAAGGCGGAGTGGGAACAGCTCGGGGGGATATGTCCATGAGACGGGACCCCAGGTGGGTGCAAAGGAAGCGACGAAGAGATAGGTGCAGGCGATGAGACCCTTTGCGTAGGACCCGGTGAGCTCCATGGTGTCCGCGTTATTGCCTTCGTACCCCGCGGGGCGGATGGTGGCGTGAGAGGCGAGAATCCCCATGTTGGTGTACATGAAGAGAGCCATTAGGAAGGAGCCTACCATCAGGGTTCTACGGCGGCCCCATCGATCAACGAACAGGAGAGCCGGAACAGTCATGGCGACGTTGACGATGTACGTAATGGAGGAGGCCAGCAGGTTCTCTTGGTCCTTGTATCCGGCCATTTTGAACACCGTGTTGATGTAGTACACTGTGATGCAATGTTAGCCACACTTGGTCTGGGCACGACGAAAGAGCACGGCAGATACGTACTCATGACATTCATGCCAGTAAGCTGCGACCAGATTTGAGTGAAACAAGCAATCAGAGTCCGGTTCAGCATCGCGGGCTTCAAGAGATGGAGGTACGTGACATTGGCATGGCGACGTTCAAACTCGCACATATCCTTGATGTCCTGCAGCTCCATGGCGACAAATGGATGGTTCACATCGCCGTGGCCGTGCACCAAGCCCAACACAGAACGGCACTCCTCCCAGCGGTCCTTGCGCGCCAACCATCGCGGAGATTCGGGCAGAAGCATCATCATCAGGAAGAGAAAGACAGCCGGAATCATCTGCAGGCCCCACGGGACACGGAAGGAGGCCGAGGACCAGTTATCCCAATCACGTCCACCAATGTAGGAGCAGCCATAGGAAATGTAGAACATGATCAAAATGCCCCATGTGATGGCCCATTGCTGCATGCCAATAAAGCGGCCTCGTTTGGAGGGTGGCGAAATCTCGGCAATGTAGACGGGAACCTGAGCGCTCTCAATGCCGACACAGAAACCGTTGATGATTCGACCGACGATGAGCATACCAATGTTCTGTGAAGCGCAGGAAAGAATGGAACCAATCATCCTAAGTCAAACGCACCATGATGGACTACCGTTAGTGTCTGTTTCTATATTCTGAACCCTAAAGGCGGCCCTACTGGAACTGTCAAGGAATTTCAGAACTTTGGAGCAACGTCTTCCAAACATACCAAAAGATACACCCAACCATGATGGAATACTTTCGCCCCAGCCGGTCTGACAAAGGTCCCGACACCAGCGCCCCGAGCCACGATCCCGCAGCCATGGAGGCCGTGATGCCACCCTGGACAGCTTCGCGAGGACCAGAGCATTTTCCTTCAGTAAACGGCGGTCCGTACGGTCCTTGGTTGAAGTAGCAAAGGTATGATTGCATGCCCAGTTGGGCAGATAGCGATGAAATGTCGAAACCAAAGAGCCCTCCGCCGACGACAGCCACGGAGGCAATGATGTATATATTGCCGATGGGCATGTTGGGCACCAAGCTCTTTCGACGCCAACGATCTTTGTGGTACTTTATTTCTTATTCGGTTCTGATGAAAAGCCTGTCGAGAATTTAGATTATTTGAACCAGTCTCAAAAGACACGGCGAGGTCTCTAAGCAAGTTCCGTGGGACGCACCAAGGGAGGGAAGGGAAGGGACAAACATCGTGGCAGCGCGTAAGCGGGAGATGCTTTATATATGCATGTATTACACAACCAACGGGCCAACCTCCCCGGGTCTGACCAAACGAACGATTCTGTCGTGCTCGTCGTCTTCTCGTCTACATACCTGAGGCTGTTCCAAAAGCATGTTTCGCCTCCCTGTGGTAATCCTTGAAGTGGCGTCTACCGCATCGAGTCACGCCACACGTCCAGCTCGGGGCAGCCAGTCCTCGGGGATCCACCATCCTGACAGCAAATAAGCCAGGTGACCAAGATTCGTGTGGTGAAAGAATGGTGACCGGCTCTTTCTCAGCGCGGGCATTGTGGGAGGTTGTGCGTGCATAGTTGTGCTGACGCACTGGCCGGGGCCCGGGGGGTCAAGGTCGGAGGTTGAACGGAAAAGAGGGTGGTTAGAAATATCGAAGAGTCGCTTTGAACTATCAGTTCAAGTTGGTCAGACTATTTCGTAGTTACTCCAGCGCGTACCTATGTATCTGCGATATGTAGACTGTAGTACGTCCGGTAAGTAAACGAACGAGCAGTTCAAGCAAAGCCCTGGCTTATCCCCACGGCTAACCCCAGATTCCCCCGCATGGTTTGGAATCCCCACATCGGACCCGAGCCTCCCTCCCATCGGAGTTCCATATGTTTTCGAATCTCCAGATCAACAAAATCGGGCGGCGGCGCCACCAGCAGAAGTTGCGGGGTAACGTCAAATCTGCTCTTGGAGGACAGCTCCGTTCCGGCAATTTCGGCAAGGCTTCAGTCATGCGTTATGCGGCTTCTTGGCCTTTGCCTCCTACAATCAAGCGCAAAGCGCGCCGTGGCCGACGAATCAGCGCTCCATTACACTATTGTGACCCCTGTTCCCGTCTCGGAAGGACAAAAGGCCCGCAAAAGCTTCTGCACAATCTGAGGTTGGTCTTTTTTGACTTCATCTTCGACTGACTATGACGTCGCAAGCCACTTCGAGGTGACATGTGCACATTGTATCAGCCAAAAGCGGACTGCCGTACGGCGGCGAGACGATAGCTAGAAGCTGACCTTGAGACTTGTGTGGAACTGGAACCCGAACGTGACACTCGGCAACCCCAAGAATTAGGCGCGATGCGAGCGTTGTAACTTGTCTCTCTGCTGGAGATGAACGGCTCTTTGTCTCGCGCCGCATGTGCGCGCATGCCCGTCATGTTGCCGCGTAAAGGTACCCCGCCATATGTTTGAACTTCGAGCCAGCTCCAGCCTCCAACAAGGTCATGGTGATTAGTTGTCATTGACTCATTGTCAAGGCTCCCATTCCCCGCGTGCGTCTTTCGGCTCCCCGCCCGTGGCCGTCCTTGCGGCACCTCGTAAGACCTCCCCTGCTGTACGACCAACTCGAAGTCGACCCTTTCCCAGAATGATCTCTCAGAACATACGTGTGGCACCGTGAGCCCATGTCGGATTTTTCCCATTAATAATAGTTCTATATGCCCTCATTTGGCTCATTTGTTGGGTCTGAACATGGATACGACACAGCGGGCTGATTCGACGCGTCGCGTTTCGTCTCTGTTAGACAATACGTCGAAGCGATAACGCAGCCCGCATGGAATGGCTAGAAGCGGCTTGGCCAAGCATGCCCGACAGCTTGACTGACATTGGACTGACGATCAACTCATGGCGGACAATCCGTAGCCAGGGGAGAAGCGGCATGGACCATTGGACATCCCATGATGATCCAACGTTGCGCGGGAGCACGGTCGCATCAGGAAACGTAGCTTAGCCAGTATTTGGCGAGATCCCAGGCCAGACACCACGTGAGCAGCTGAGACTAGAAAATTATCGACATGTCAGAGTGAATCACTTTGCCGAGTCACTTTTCCGCGCGGGTTTTGGGTTCGCCTTTCCCCGTGGCTGCTTCGTCGATCCAAATGCGAAATGTTGGTTGCGCCGTGATTCGACCGCTTCTGTCGTGCTGATCGATTTCCGCCCATGCCCCAAAGTTCCCCTCAAAACGGTCCGATACGGCCCCTAGTCAGCGATGTTGGTGTGACTCTCTCTGCCAGCCACCCGCCACGGAATGCTTCGGTATGTAACACCAGATTTCGTGTCCAGTGCGGAAAGGCAGCGAGAACGTGTTCTGAGACGCGCAGAATGGAAAGATGAAAGGCACATGGCGGGTCAAGGAATACACCGGCCCTTCTTCTGCTCGTCTTTTCTCCGACTGGCTACTGTGCTCACGTTTTGCTGAACAGCATCGTGAAGAAGCACCGATGTGTGTGCACGTACCATGCGCCAGCTGTAAACTATAATGTGTGTAGTGTCCATCGAACACTGTGCATTGAATTGAGATTCGGCTGGTCTGGCAGGCCGCAGGACGGCTCGCGCCGCTTGATCAGCTACAGTGCGTTGAGTGCATGCCACGTACTGTGCACTTTAAACCCATTCCGCCGCATCGTCATTTCCCCAAGCCTGACTCTGACTATCCGTCACGGACCAAGTCACCAAGTCACCAAGTGACCGAAAAAAGGCCCTCGGACACGCATGGAATGAGATTCCAGGGATGAGGCAAACGAATCATCGCCATTGGGCCCCAGTAGGCCCAGTAGGGTAATGCGTCGTCCCAGAAATTTCCATCTTCACACTCTCCAGGAAATAATTTCATTGTCCTCCAGGGTTTTCCGCTTCAGTCGGGATCCGATGCGTACTTTTACGACTAACTGCCAGCTCTGAGCCATCGCCGATAGCCTTATGTACCAGTTTGAATTTGACGTCTGTGCTATCAGATGAGAGACTCTCTTCAGGTGTATCGTCCTTGTCATGAACCTATCCCGGCAATCTGCTGTTTACGTCTCACGCGCCTTGGGTTTCCCGTCGAGCTGGTCAGTGGTTAAGTGGTGACTTCTCGACCACGAGGCTCTACAAAGGGCGCCGCAAACATAATCCAAAACCTCCTCACTGTCCGTCGCGTCGCGTCAACACACCTTCATCTATGTACATTGTTTAGTCACCCCGTTGCAACTCTTTAGATTGTACTCAACTGCGGAGGTCCAGCATGCAAGAGGACCTGGGAATATACAAGTGAAGTTGTTGCGCGTGATGGACGAAAATAGGCCCAGGGGCTGTAGCACGAGTCCACAACAATGTCCAACGCGTGTGAGACAACTGTTGCCGTATCAGCGTGTCAGAGTGCTACTAAATACTATGAAGTGAACGAAAATGGATTTCATCTCGCCTAATCTGGGCATTCCATCTCTCCTTAAAGAATGATGCGCCCTTCGTTCGTGCCGGCTTTCATCTATCTATGTCTAACAGGCCTCTCGCTTTTGACTGCTGCAGCTGAAGCCTTTGCTGCCATGCACATTCTCACAATGCCAACTATCTAGCTTCTTGTCTGTGTCTTTGTATCTGACATGGACATCCTTCACCTCGATATCATCGCATCCGCCAGCACCTGCACTGCACTGGAACCAGCCAAGTTCCTTGACGTCCTTGGTGACGGTGCCGTTCACCCTGCGCCAGGCGATCTGCTCAAACTTGTACTTGGAAGAGTCGCAATCCTTGCCAGCCCACCCAGAGTAATTCTCACACTGCCACGCGAAAAAGGGCTGCTGACGCATTCTTTCAATCTTGATGTCCTCCATGGTGAGGTTGGTCGCGTAACCAAGGCCACCACCACCTCCGTTGGGAGGGTATCCCCTCGAAATCCCAGCCCAAGACTTGAGATACGACACATGAGCCGTGTTGACGAAGGTGATGTTGCGTGCATAAAAGTCGGTGATGATGTCGTGTCTATTGACGTATTGGCCCACTGACCCGATGGCCACGCCCTGTCCATCGTGGAACTCGCTGTCATAGATGAAGATTCGGCTGGAATTGCCCTTGAGAGCAATGGAGTCGTCGCCATTGGTCACGAACCATCTCCGGAAAGTGATGTCGTGCGAGTTGATTGTATCGCAGCCGTCCGTGTTCAGAGTGTTCCATTTGCTGTTGGACGTGCTGTTGACATAGATGTCTTCCAGCTCGACATGATCCGAGTACGTGATGGCCATGGTCCACATCTGGCTCTGCACAAAGCGCATTCTCTTGATGACGGAGCGTTTCAAGGCTCGAAAGTTGATATTCATGGGTCGCTTAGGCAGGTTGCCTTCCGACTTGGCCCAGTCGTACCAGACTTGGCCATTGCCGTCAAGCGTGCCCGTATTGTGTCCATCCCAGGTGACGTTGAAGCCGCCAAAGTACCACATCGTGCTCTGGTTCTGGAAGCCGACTTCGAGTTGGAGAGTCGTCATCCAGTGGTCGATGTCGCTACTCCAGAGCATACGACCATATTGAACAATGCGCACATCGTTCAGGACGGTAATCATCTTACTCTTGATGTTGTACGTAGGTCCAGGCATGTAGATGAGACTCTTGACTGAGCACTTTTTGTTGAACGTCTCCACAATATTGATTGCATCGTCGCCGCCGTGAGCATCCGGCTGAATTACACACAGCGTTCGATTCTCCGCCTTGGCCTGTGCAGCAATCTCTGACTCCGAGGGCACATTGCGCAGGGCAAGGATATCACTGTGTTCCATGCCCCAATGCTGAATATCATGCGTGGTGGCCGTCACGACACTCGCCAAGCCAAGGCCCAATGCTTTCCAGAGCCTCATCTTGAAGCTCGAATCGACGGCGGCGGTGAGGAAGAGTAAGAGATTGACTTAAGGATGTTTTACCAGCGACGAGTGCTCCTCGCAGTTGGACCCAAAAAAAAGAATTTGGTCTTTGTTACTGCAAGAAATCAATACCGGTAAGATGGGGTAGAGAGGGAGGGGTCCAAGACATTGATACAAAGACAGAGTGAATAGAGTGAATCCACAAGGCAACCGCCAGGCTCTCCGTCCGCTCTTGCTACGAAACCTTGTTAAGCCGTCCGGCCGCCTTTGGCCCGTTGATCTGTCCCATTGACACCGAAGCCCGGCATATTCGAGTCATGGGAACGGAAAAAGAAGCCTCGGGCACGCTGCGCGCACCCGAAGAGCAATTTCCCAGCATCCCTCGCGGGCCACCGGGAGGACTGCGAACACAGCGTAAGCATGTGCACTCAGCCGTAGCAGAGATAGACAAGGCGTCTTATTGCGAAAGCAGTTGCCTTGTCGCTAAAATGACCAGTCGTGGCACCATTGTGCAGAAGTATAGTGGGATCGCTGCGTTGGTGGGATTCGGAAGAGTCAAGTGTCATCGAAGTCGTTGAATGCCAGTGATGCGACGCTTGGCGGCGTGGCCAATGGCAATCGGCAATCGGGGCCTCAAGGCGGACAGCTGCCGATCAGCCGCTGTGATTGGGACCCACAAGTTCTGATCCGCTCTTCCCCAAAAACACCATCACACGTCACATCATATAGGTACCTGTATGTACTCACATGTGATCCTTCCACTTAAAGCTGCCAGCCGAAAGCCGGTGGCAGAAGCGGCAACCCCACCTGCCTAGATGGAGGCACACGATCATGGCGAGTTTGTTTCTCTGATCCTTGTATCTAGGATTCTAGGATTCTAGTCCATTGACACGTACGTATACGGGTGTAATCACAGTCCAAGAGCCTTTTTCGTTTAGATCGTGAGGCACTCACTCAATCTAGATCATAGTTCATCACTGCGAATTCTCGACGGCATGGCGAGTTTGCTGCCTAGTTTTGCTGCCGTAGCTTCAGACAATAAGTTCACTTAGGCAAGTGTAATCTCTCTACATGAATGATGATGATGCCAATTCGGGATGTCAACCCGCTGGAAAGAAAAGTTCACCATTCAGCCACCAACGTGTTGTATCTCTCGCCCGTGTTGAATCACAATAAAACGACGCCCTATCGCGCCCCGGCGTTGCTTTGTACTCTAGGTATGTATGCGAAGATGTACTTAACACGGCTGGTGTTTCATGCATGACGAGTCCTAGATGATCACTATATTTGGTCTTCCTTTCATGAAAGAGAAAATAGGATTGATATGCAGGCACTGGTGCAGATATGGCTCCTTGCACAAAGGGTTCTAAAAGGCCTCTTCTACCGATGATGGCTGGAATGAAGGAAGCCATGAGTGATTTTGGCCTCCATCCTCCATGGCGTCCGTGGAGATGCGGGGCTACAGCCAATCAGGAAACGCTTCCCCGCAAATGAAGATAGCCGCGGCCCGCAACGACCCATCTTCTCTCCATGACCAAAAAACAGACAGGGTCCTGTTGGTATGTACATAACCTCTTTTCATACACAGAGTCATCACCCTCTGATGCTACCGTAATAATTGCATTAGCTGTATCCAGTTGACTTCTGTTTTGCTCAGTGCTGTCTAACCGACCGCGTCAAAAAGTTGAACTGGCGATGCAAGTACATATTCGCCAACTCGACCAAGTAAATATTGACTGAGAAGAGGATGCCTCATACATACTTGGTTGCATACATGAAAGCGGAAAAGCGGCCAGAAAGCAAAGAAAAGGGTGTATCTCAATCTCAATCTCTCCCTCCAGATTATGCACCGCAAGTGATACGAACCTGCTATGCATTCGGCAATGAAGTGTCAGGGGGCGTGGCGTGCCCGAATTTTGATATGCATCAGCGTTATCATGCCCGTCTTGCTATTCTACATTTAAGGCGCGATCAGCTCCCTGTGCGTTATTTCTGGTGCCCATGGTGTAAAAGTCTTTGCCGATGTACTTGGCAAGGACGGAGTCGTCAGAGAAGAGACATTCTGACAAGTCAGGGACCTTCTGTGAACATGCACATCGCCTCCGGGGTTTATGTTCATAATACTCCCTCCTACACATCATAGTTGCTACGGCATGCCGTTCAAGAACGAATAGTAAAGAACAGTAGCGGGATCAATGCCATCGTGACTGTTCGCAGTACAGAGCACATCTCACCCGCCCCGCCCGCCCGTCCGCCCGCTCAACTTACTTCTCATTGTAGTAAATAAAGAAGCCCCAGCTCAAGCCGCAGTTTCCATCGCAGAGATGAACTCCTGCTAACACAACTGCACATACCCAAGTCGGGTGTTCAAGCTGTTGACTCACATCCATGCAAAGAACCACCAACACGCCACACATTACTGACAGACACACATTGCAGACGCTCACCTTCCAGGCAAAACGAACGGGTATACGTCCAATGACAAGACAAATACTTCTACATTCTATCCACAATCCGCAATCCAATACCCAGCCTCTAACGCTATTAAAAACACATGTCCGCCTTTCTTTGTATATATGTACAGAGCACTCATGTATATAGAGCATACTACCCGACTGTTCAACACCACAGCGCAATTTCGTGGCGTTTTCCTGATTATAATTATGCGTAGCGCACTTCGCCGAATAGACTCGCCCGGACCTGCATTAGACTGGCTAGTTCGAGGAGAAAGGATTGGAAGATGATGATGTTTGTGAGGACGTGTGAGACGGAGGCTGTGGCTTCGTAGGGGGCGGGGGTGTCTGGGCGTGTGGCGATGTGGGAGTCGCCTTCGTCTTGGACTTGGCCTTCGTTTTGGTCTTGATCTTGAGTTTGGTCTTGGGCTTGAGCTTGGTCTTCAGCCTCCTCCTGAACTTGATCTTGGACTTGATCTTGGGCGGCTTGATCTTGATCTTGATCGCGGCCCTGGTCTTCAGCTTGACTCTGTTCTTGTTCTTCATCTCGGTCCTCAGCTTGACCTTGATCTTGCTCCTGGCCTTCGTTTTGGTCTTGGCTTTGATCTTCGTCTTGAGCCTGTCCTTGAGCTTCATCTTCGTCGTGGCCCTGGCCTTGTACCTCATCTGCCCCTTCATCCACCCCCTCAGATCCAGCCCCAGCCCCAGCCCCAACCCCAACCCCCTCTCCGTCCTTCCCCGTAAAATCCAGCGGTATCCCCCCCAAATCATCATCAGGCCTCCCCACGCGCCTCGACAAGATACTCTGATCAAACGCCGCAAAAGCAGAAGCCTGACTATCCGCCACCATATCCTGCTCCTCAAGCGAAGGCCCAATACCAGCTCCCCCCGCGCTCCCACCCGAAAAGCTGCGGCCATAATTACCGCCCCTGGCTCCGGCTCCTACTCCTCCCAACGAAGCATCATTATAGTGAAGAGGCAAATCTTTAGAGGGCACCCGCACAGCATTCGGCGTCATCGGTTCGCCGTCTCCGCCAGGGAAACTGCCTGGCGTGGATGCTCCCGGCATGTAGTTGTATTCCTGACGACTCTTGGGGCTAGCTGACCTGCTACTGGGTGCCGAGCCCAAGTCAGAGAGGAGGCGCTGCGCAAAGCCTTCCAGAGCGGAGGGCCGTGACGGGGACGTCGCCCGTAGCGCCTCATCTATGCTAGGTCGTTCTGGCGTCCCGGGATTTGAAGGTGATACTTTGCGCACAAATGGCGGTGGAGGCGGCGGAGAGGTCCCGTCTAGCATGGATTCAGCAGTTTGGAACGCGTTCCGTCTCTGTTCGAGCAGCTCGTCAAATCTGGGGATCGTCCGCTTGTAGCTGGCCACGTGGTCGCCGAGTCGTTGCAAGACCCGCAGGATGCGAGGCAGCTGCGGATCTATCCACTCGGGTCTGCTTCTGCACCGTTGGATAGTCTCCAAACGGCGTGCTTCATCCAAGGTCTCGCCAAGGGAGCCGTCTTGGGATTGTAGTGGCGGTTCGGCAATATCGCTGGCCACGGACGTTTCATAGCCACGCTCCAGATCTTCCTCGTCCTCTTCGAAGGAGTATGTCGCGGGATCGCGTGAGAACCAGCCCTCAATGTTCATGTATCCACACATGGCAAGGTCCACGATCGTCTCGGTGACGGACAGATTCGTCTCGACGGGGTTCATGAAGAACGTCTCCATAAGGTCCAAAATGATGTTGAGTAGCGGGTCATCTGGCCGGAGAGTGTGCTCACGGATTTCTCGCGGGCCTCCAGGGACGCTCTCATCAGGCGGTTTGTTTAATTTGAGCGTTTTTGCGGACACGCGGGGGGTCATCAATCGCCACGAGCATGCGTGGCTCTCGAGCCGGGACATGGTATCCTTGAGGATATTCGCGTACATGCTATCGAAATCGGCCTTACCGCCAATAGCACCTGCGAGCGAAACGAGATACTCAACCTCTTGCTCGTGAGAACCCACAGTACGGTGAGTGGCGTCACTCGGTAGCGGGTTTGTTCGTAAGAGCGTAAACACCGCATATCGATGATGTCGCTTGAGAATGGCGGAGATGAGCTGGAGAGTGACATGGATGGTTTGTTGGTTTCTTGATCTTAGGCACGACAGAATGAGGTCGACTAGGTTAAACAACAAAGGTGTGGCTGGTTCCTCGGCCTTGGCAGCCATCATCTTTGTCAGGTCCATGGATTTCCTCTTGCGTGCGTCGCTGACGGACGACCGTGAGGGCTTCTTGTTGGGAGGAAGGGCATCCGGTAATGCCAAAAGATAGTGAAGAATCAGGTTGATCATGTCGGGGTGGTCCAGGGATTCGAGAATCCGTCGCAGATACGTGAGCACAGCAACAGAAGAGCCTCCATCGATATCAGAAGACTCCAAAAGAGATGGATATCTAAAGCGTACTTTTTGTCAGTCAAAGAAGTCAAAAGCGATCGATTGCACTCTGCGGGAAAACGCTAGAAAACGAAAACATAAAACGAGTAGTGCACGTACAGCAATTGCTGGAGAAAAATGACTTGAAAGTGTTCCAGCAACGTCGACTTGACTTCCACCGACCGACAGTGATTCAACACATCCTGCCAGAACAGCAGATGCGACAAGAACGTCTCCATATGTGACTGAAAGTCAGGAGAGCAAGAGCTGATAATCTCGTAGTTGGACGCAGGATGCTCGTAGTCCGACAAGGCCAGGATCGGCGGCAAATTATGCGGCAAGTGATCAATCACCAGCTTCCGACTCAACTGGCTGTACAGGGCTCCCAAACCAGTCGCCATCAGCGTGGACAGGTCACTCTCCACAATCCACTGCTCCAAGGCCGCAGAACTCGAAGCAGCCTCGATGATGTACAGCAATCCCGTGCGCGCGAAATCGCCCACCTTGCCCTCATGGTGAATATAATCCATCAGAATATAGAACAGTGGGAAATCGGCTCTCTGCGTACGGCCCGCAAATCGATCGTGTTCATCTCGGGCCCGTTCGGTGGGTGCTTTCTGGTTCGGGGTCCGCAGCGGCAGCGGCATCTTAAACCACGCGGGTAAGATGGCTGGATCCAGACGTATCTTGGTCGTGATGTTGAAGGCCAGCTCGACAACTCTCGACTCGGTGTCAAGACCAAGACGCACGCTGTTGACGCCGGTAATACGCACCAGCAGATTGGTCAAGCTGGCCGAAAAGGTATGATTTTCGACAAAGGCCTCTTCCTCGCTCTCAATGAGCGTCGCAAACAGCAAAACGGCTTCCTTAATGATCCATTCGTTGTAGGACGTCGTGGCGATCTTGCCAATGGGGACGTATATTTGTTTGATCGAGGCATACTGGATGCAGGGATGAGGGAGCGGACGGCGGCTTTCATCGCTGAGGATATTCGTTAGCTCTTGTAGGCGAATCTCGAGCGTCTCGGCGGCTTCGCTGTCGCGGGATAGGTTGGCTGAGGTGCGCCATGTCGACTTTGTTGTTGTTGAGCGTTAGTGAGCGCCTGTAGGGAGGTATTGGTTTCGCGTATACGGCTCCTTACCAGTAGCTTGGCGTATTCCTTTTCAAAGCGATGGAGTCGTTTCGCCGGGTCGATGGCCTGTTCTTTCCGAGTGCTGCCTGCGGCCAGAGGGCTCAACAATCGCGACCACTGTGGACGAGCAAGAGGATAAGACAGAGGCCAGGTCAGCTTCAATTCAAATTAAGCGTCTCAACGGCTTGCTAAAGGGGTGCAAGACTTGGCCGCCACATGTATGAAGGGGAAAGACGTACGAAGTCCATGATGATGCCAGCACCATCCCAGGAAGCAGGTCAATCAACGGTGCAGACGCAGTGAGACTGGTCCCAGTGGCGCCGCGTTGCTTGGCGTTCCAGAGTCGGAGACAGATTAGATGATGTCTGCGGCGTTGCGAGCATTCATTGCGAGCGATCCAAGCCTACCTAATAATCACCGGACATGGCTGCATATCCTGTCGTTACATACCCCACGCGGTGTGGACGGATGTTTGGAATCTTGGACCCTTGCCGGTAGTGTAGCGCCTTGCCCCTGACTATGTACTGCAAAAGAAAAGCCACCCGCCACATTGGGCCACCACACGCAGCAAATTCACTTGTACATAGGTAGGTAGTTAGCATAGCGATGCGTAATTGAATATGAATATCATCTATGATCTAGAGTATTTTGATGGTTAATCAGATAATCAAATGACGTAATGAACTGTTAGTACATCGAGGCTTTGCAGTTCTTTTGCGGTCCCACTGTACGCCGATCCCGAGTTCCTGGACCCCGATGTAGGTACCTATCTCCTAGGTATGTATGTACATAGCTCAAATGCTCGGCGTAAGGGCATTATGTAGCTTCTATTCGGACAACAAAATTCTTCAAAGTTACGACATTATGTAACTTGTGTCACGGTATTTTCAGATCAAATCCAACGCAACGCACCAGTGTCAATCCGTCTGGTTGTGCCAGGACAACATCAGGGCCTGTCGCCGTACCTACTACCTAGTCCATCATGTGAGGCGCGTAGAAATAGTACATAGCTCATACGGAGTTCATGATACGGAGTCATCCGGCAGCCTACAAGTAACCCAACAACATCATACACACATCTCACGAGTCACACAGCAATCCGATCATTCACATCCCACCCACAAAGCAGCCACAAAGCAGCTACAAACACACAACAGTGAACAACACACAACCGAATATATCATCTATCCCGCTGTGCCTAATCATTCAAAACCATCCAATATCGCTGTACCCCATCTCCCACCTCAACATCTCCACGCCAACACATCCCTGCCAACCAACATCTCTACACGCAATCAATGACACAGCGACAGAAACCCCAAGTCATCTCGGACTCCTCGCATCCCCAACACTACCACTCCCGGTACTACCACTACTACCACTCGCGCCCGTCCCTGTCCCCGTCCTCATACCCATGCCGTTCCTCCTAAAATAATTCATCCCAGGCCGAGAGGGCGGCGACTTCAGAAACGAGTCCTCATCGCCGCTCGGCTCCGTAAAGCCACTCACGTTGCTTAGCATGCTGGAACTTCGGCCCCGGGACTTATGCCCGCGGGGTTCAAAGGGAGGTGCCGTAGGGGGTGGTTGCCATGGGGAAGCCAAAGAGGTCGTGCCGCCACCACAACCACCGCCAGGCTGGGTACTCGTTGTCGTCGTATGAGGAAGAGAAGAAGGAGGAAGAGAAGAGGGAGGAAGAGAAGAAGGAGGAAGAGAAGAAGGAGGAGGAGCAGAAGCAGACGTAGAAGAAGGAGCAGAAGGGGCAGGAGGGAGAGGAGACCCCACAGAAGAGATGCCATCACCGGAAGGACCAGTCCCAGCCCATATACCCGTCGGAT
The DNA here is from genome assembly GCA_018360055.1 of Claviceps monticola. NCBI lineage: Eukaryota > Fungi > Ascomycota > Sordariomycetes > Hypocreales > Clavicipitaceae > Claviceps > Claviceps monticola. Next base: position 21,591 of record SRPP01000082.1, read on the forward strand.
AGGGATTCAGCCTCGCCGGAGTCGCGTTCCAAGCCGACGAGGCGTGTTGCCGAAAGGCCATATGTCCAGGGTGGTGATCGACCTCGGCTGCAACAACATCCACATGATTGCTCATCGCAGCGGGAGAAGCCGCCATGAAGGCATTATTGTTGTTGTTGCTGTTCAGTGTCGAGAGCTGCGTCTGTAGATTTTGGATCTGCTGCGTGCGAGAAGCATTGGCGTTACAGGCCTGCGAGATGCGTTCCATGTAGTTACTCTTGATCGCGGTGCTGTTTTCCAGCCAAGTAGCTCGTTCCTGGTCGCGGCGGTCCGCTTCGCCGAGTCCACGGCGATTCGCATCGGCAATGTTGCGTAGTTCCTTGTCGACTTTGTCGATCCTGAGACCGATCTTGTTGCGCCGGGACTTGAGGTTGACTTTTTCGAGCTCCTTGGCTTTGACCTCGCGATCGAGATTGGACGTGTACTCGTCAAATTGCTTCTGGGCGGCTTCGAATTGTTTGGTTTCTTCGGCGTAGAGTTTGTCGAGTTCTAGTTTGCGTTCGACGAGTTCGGAGGAGCTGTTGAGCTTGTCTAGTTGTTCTCCGAGCGATTCAATGTCCCGTTCGGCCTGAATCTTTTGAATCTCATGTTGCCGAATCTTTTGCCGGTGCCTCTCATCGCTGCTGCCCGCCGACGACAATTGATTGTCGACGAGCTCGATTTCGCGCCTGATGGTATTGAGCTTGGTCTTGGCTTCTTTGCGCCACGCCTTGAGGCGGGCGCGCTCATCAGCAAGGCGCGTCTCTTCTGCAGCGATCGAGTTTCGGATAATGGTAGCGGGCGAATCGGGTCGGAGCGGTGGTTGACCGGGAGCTGGAACGGCAGCCGGCAGTGAATCATTGTCTCGCAGAGCTTCGTTGGCGGTTCGAATCGTTGTCGAGTGAATGACTTCGCCGCTTTGAATATCGACGAATTCACAGACATATGTTGCTGCCGGTCGCAGTCCGTATATGTCACCCGTCCATCGCGTGCCGTCGATTTCGTCATCGTCTGTCTCCTGAACCGCGATGATTCGTGTTGGCTGCCAGAATGCATTGTTGATCCTGACATAGAAAGGCTTTGATGCATCGACTCCTGCAGGCTGTATCGTATCGCTTTCCCCATCTGTGCTTGCTGATGCCGGCGGGAGGTCGTGTTCGGGTTGATGGGCAAAAAAGCTGGTGTTGAAACATACTTCGTCACTACCAATATAAGATATCCATATTTGCCTCGGCTGGCTATCGAAAGACGCGCTCCCTAGGTTGTGACGATCTGTAGCATTCGAAGCATTTGGATTCCGGCCCCATTGAGACAACTCGAATTCTTTGATAGCTACAATCTTACTGCTAGCGAAAGCAGCCCACAGCGGCTGCTCCAGTCGTACTTGTGCGCTTTGCTTCCTCCTTCGCTTACTCGAGCTGGCGGTGGTGGTCGTCGATGTAGTGTGTGATGTGCTCGGTTCCGTTTCTGTTGCGTTGGAGTTGGCATCGTGACCGGCATCCAACGAGTGAGAGCCGGTCGTGAAGGCGCCTGTGGTGGGGCCGGTAGAAGCACCGGCCGAGGACGATTTATTAGCATCAGTGTCAGCGGCACCAGCTGCTGCATTCGCCTTTTCCCGCTTAAGGTACCACTCGCGCACGAATCGGACAATCCCTTGCGTCAGTATGTGCATAGCCAGCGTACTCTGAATCCAACCATGGGTACTTCTCTTATCGTAGGCAGTGGGTTTCGATTCAAAAGACTTAAAAGACTCGCTCAGAAAGGTAGACAATGGCCAGGATGCTGGAAAATGTCGAGTAAATTTGGCCCAGTGAGACTCTGTGGCACGAAGGGCCTGATGAAGAAGTATCCAGGTGAAGCAAGAGGTGACACCTCGGGAGGTGCCGTCCTTGGCATTCGTGCCGCCTCCCAAGGTGATAGCAATGACGGGTTTTGCAAATTCGAGTATCCCATCTTGTATTGGCTGCCAAAGAAAGACCCATATCAGAAAGAAAAAAAAGTCCATGCAAAAGATGGTGACGAGCGAAGGATTGTCAGCCAGATTGATATTCATGCCCGCCTTGGTGGTCACTGGCGGGACAAAGGTGATGAGCGCAAAGCACGCGTAAATGAGCGACAGAGACATGTATGGAACATGCATCAGGATGATGAGTATAGCGAGCGTATCCTGCATAGGAAGAGACTTTATCACCGTCGCGGCAAACTCAAGGATTCCCGAGTCCTTATGCACATCGAGGTTCTTCATGGCGTTGACATCGATTTGCCGGTGCTCGGCGTCAACGGCAGCGCCATTGAGGCCCGCGTGCGAGGGAGCCGACTCGGAAGAAGCTTCGGAATACGTGCCGAGAGACGATCTTCTGCGAAGGTTGCCAGAAGTGCCGTCCGCGGCGTCGGAAGTGTCCTTGGAGAGAGAGGCATTGCGCTGGCCTGGAATGGGAGAAGGAGAAGATGACGGCCCTGCGTGGCCTACAACTTGATCGAGAGACCTCGCAGAGCCGTCGAGCTGGCCATTACTCTTTCTGGCCGAACCGCGTTTCACAGGACTTACAAGTCCATTCTCGTGTTTGAAATCGCGATGCGCCGGTGTGGCGCCTTGCTGTCGCTTGCCTGAGCCAGACGCACGAGGCATGCGAAGGTGAAGCTGTTTTTTCGCCAATCGTCGACGCGCAATTCCGGCTGTGCGCTGATCGGGCAAATCAAGCTGGATGGTTCGGCCAAGACGAACTGGAGTGCAGTGTAGCGATGGACAAAGGAACGGAGTCGACGCAAATGGCGATGATCGGAAGGTTGATATGATGTATGTACTCAAAAGATTCGACGTGCGGAGCTGGCCGGATTATGGTCAGGCCGTTCTTGAGCTGGGTGCCGGAATGGAACGTCTGAGGTACAGGGCCGAGAGCGGCAACTGGCGACCGAAGGGTAGGGCCGCAAGAAAATATAGTGAAGCCAGAGTGCGGCCAGGAACCCAGCGAGGACGACAAAATGCTGCGTCGGGAGTGGAAGAATAATGAATGGTAAGAAGAAGTGGAAAATGCAGGTTGAGGCGATGCGAAGAAGAAACAGACGGCCATCCACCAGACGGGGCCATCGCCTGAGAGCTCTGCTCTGGTCTGTTGAAAGAAGGCTAGCCACGGTCCACGCATCCGCTGCAACAGTGCAACGGCTGCAGAACTGTGCAGAACTACAGTTGCCCCGGCGCCTTCAGGACCTTCACGGCGCCACACAACCCCGACAACGGAGAGTCCGATCTGCGATGCAGCAGCATCCGAGACGCGCCTCATCAAAGGAGTCTACCATACGAATCATCTTGCTCAGCGATGGCTCCCTTGAAGCATGTCTGACATTTGGCGAACCAACCGGGCAACCTCGAATCAGCCCACGCAGCGCAATAGTTAACGCACCGACACCGCGTCACCACACCACAGACAACTCAGCCACAGGCTACAGCACCAACCGCTGCGGCTCCTCCTGACCGGCTTTTGTGCAACGGGTGTTACTTATTAGACAGCCAAGGGCTCAGCGCTTCTGCGAGGAATCTCCCATGTTACCCTCTCATGCGAAATCGGACGCCATCCAACATTGGCTCATTCTTGCAGTGGCAAGTTGCAACCAAGGTCGATGCTAAAAGGTACCTAGCTTTGCCTTGCTGTGGCGCAAGTTGCAAGTTCAACAGCTCTGCATCTGTCTTGATGCGGGTCGGTAACTGACTCGGCAGTGGATATCGGACTGATCCAAACTTCCAAAGAAACAAGGTTTTCTGAACGTCGTCCGGTTGGCTAACTTACAAGTTACATGGTCTACCTACCTACGGAGTACCGGCTACAACTAACTACTCCGTACATACATGTAAAACGTGGGCTCCCATCGCGGGCAACTCACGGACAATAATGATGAACACTCACGCATGACACACCAACGCCAAAAAAAAAAGATGCAAACTCATTGTAAGCCTCCGCGTCAAGCTCCGCGTCAAGTCTTTCTGCAGCATCTCCCGGATGAGGAACAACGCATGGATGTACGTACAGAGTACCTGTGTAAAGAGTTTTCAGCATCATCGACATCATGGGCCCTCAATGTCCGTCCGGGTTTAAGCGGTACAAGCGCATTAGCCGGCCGCTACGTACCGCTCTGATCCTTGCCAGTGAGCTGCACGTGCAGAGTTTCCAGAGCCTGAGGCAGTTTCTGTCCCACGTTATGAGAACTTATGACAGCAAAAATTGATTATTACGGAGTTGTCAATGTCACCCGCGATGTACGTTCTTGGCACATGATGGGGCTTTTATCTATTGCGCCTTCGTATATGCTCTGTATACGAACGGATAATGCAAGTTCGACTGTTGTTCATGAATGAACCAGAACAAAGCCCTCGCATCAACATGGTTTAATGTGCACGGCATATCGTTCTGAAAAACGCTGAGTTGTATTTATGCCGTGACCCGATGCAGCCTATTTCCGTCTTCTGGATGAAAGCGGTGGAGACACCAGCGCACCAATCGCTCTGGTCCTCTTTGTTGCCTTTCCCGTCCCATCGTACATACATATGTACCATGATTCCATGAATGATGACAGGCAGCGTCGCGGAAACCCTTCTACCGTGGTGGGATCGACGAGATGACTGGAAGTCCTGCTCAAAGCGCTCTAGACCGCTTGATGCTGTGTGACCAACGTGGCAAGTTAAAAGCAACAAAGGAAAAAGGAAGGGAAAGAAAGAGAGGCACGTGTCATGACGGTGCACATTCGCGTGCAGTGGCCGTTCGTCATTGTCCATGTTCAGTCACATGAACAACGTGCTTCTCCCCGGATCTGTACTCCGTAGATAGAGTCAATGTCATCCATCCGTCTCCCGTCTTGGTAACGGCGTGCCGCGCAATCCAGCACAACTCAAGCCACGTAGCGAATAAGTCAAGTGCCAAATTGTCGGGAGGCAGGTGTCGCGCATCATTGGCAACTTGCGAGGTTGGCCTACGTATCTACATATTGGCAACCCAGTCAGTCGGCATGGGCGTCTTCACTTGATGCTTCCGTCCGTTTTATTCTTATCAGATCTGTTTCTTCTTCCTGTGCCGGCGCCCCCCAAATGCTCCATCTCGCACTCACTCTCTCAAATCCCAAGCATTGGCAGCAGGACTGAGCCTCGGAGAAAGGAGAAGCACTGATAGATTCAGCAACTAGAAGGCAGATTTCGAACTTGTCAAACTAAAATGGCGGAGAATTCTACCATGTTAATAGATACCGGGATACGGAGTATTCTTCGCTGTATAACAGGCAAGGACGTTGGCCCTTCTACTAGGTACATTTCCCTCTTTAATTAGGGTTGCAGCCACGAATATGTATACATATACAGTGGCCCCAAGTGAATATGTAACGCGAAAATCTCCCAACTTTTCGTCGCGACGCATCAATTTAGCTTCATCCAAAACTTAACCCATCATCTTTGAGCAGCCATGACTACACTACCACACCCTTTGAAGCCATTCAAAAAACATTCGACGGCACCCAGTAGGACTCGCGTCTATTCAGCCTTAATAGTAGGCAAATCGGCCAAGCAGATCGCTAATGACGAGGGTATTCACCCAAGCCTCGTTTATGGCATTAAAAAACGGTTCACTACACAAGATTGGGGGATCTCACCAAAAGGGCGAGGGCACCCGAACGAGCTAACAAAACACGATGTGCGGCGCTTCCAGACAAACACAAATCAAGAGCCATTCACTACCACTAAAGAGCTTCAAGAAATATGCGCTCCTCATGTTTCTACGGAACCAATCGCACGATACCTCAAGGCAAGGGTAGTCATGCATCGTCAAGCCGCACAATGCCCATTTTTGAGAGAAGAGCATGTCTAAAAAAGATTCCAATTCGCGCTCAAGTGTTTTGACAAGCCGCTTGCGTAGTTTCGTTGCGTTTGATAGACAGATGAATGCGCTGTTGAGCGCGGCGATGGACAGACCCAGGAGTGGATTTGGCGCCCTGCCGGCCAGAATTGTACCGAAAAGGGTCAATTCTTCGTCTGGTCCAAGTGCCTCGACTACGCGATGAAGTGCTTCGCCTGCGTTAGGGCCAGCACCATCCACAACGCCAACGAATGGCAGGAACACCCCAGGGCCTGGACCGAGAGCTATCTTACGACGACCCACGCGCTGCCGGCACCTTCCGCATCAACTTCCCAGAAGCGACAGCGACCCAATATCACAGAAGCCTCGTCGTCTTCCTCACCCAACGACGCCACCTCGGAGGGAGCAAAAACTGAGAAGAAATAGGGAGAGGGACAGCGAGGGGAGATAGCTGAGGGGGCACTGCCTCTGGAAGGGGTGGGATCCCTCGCGCGGAGTCCTAGGTCCGCGGGCATGTCCGGCTACCGTGGGTTGTGCTCCCGCAGGTAGAACATTCGTGGCGTCAGGCGCAACCCTGGAACCTGCAGACCGCCTTGAATTGTCGGCAAATCGAGGTGGCGTCGTTGGGAGAGGAAGACGACGAGGCTCCTGTGGTATTGGGTCGCTGTCCCTTCTGGGAAGTTGATGCGGAAGGTGCCGGCAGCGCGTGGGTCGTCGTAAGATAGCTATCCTGGCCCTAACGCAGGCGAAGCACTTCATCGCGTAGTCGAGGCACTTGGACCAGACGAAGGATTGACCCTATTCGGTGATGTAGCTCAGGAAGCGGATATGGGCGATCACCACGTCCGGATGCTCCCTGCCAAAGAGGCGGTGGTACACGTAGATGTAGATCGAGAATGAGTTGATGAATACCAGGGGGTCGCTGGTGTACTCCGACGGCGAATGGGTCTTCCGCTTGATGGTGAAGTGTCCGTACGAGATGTCGACTGTCGACGCTGGACAAACCCTCATTGTCGGAGGGACGCTGGCCCCGGACCGGGTTTAGGCGAATCAGGTTCCAAGGCTCGAATCTTCCACGCTTGGTGTTCTTGTGGCTGGAACCATTGTGAAGGTGTGGGTGAAGAATGGTGAAAAAAGAGGTGTGCAGCTGAAAAAGATTTCGAGGAAAAGGTTGAACTGAGTGAAATCTGGTTTTGAGGTATCGAACGGATTCTGCAATCGGAGTTGAGAGTTGTGAAGGAAGAAAGATTTCTAGGTGAGGAGGGTGTGGCTACGCCCCATAGTTAAATACTTATCAGATCGTTGCGATGACTGTGACATAGCGCATGTACCTATGTACCTAACTTACATCATCGACAAACTCAACGCTCCAAGAACCACCTCCACTACTCACCAACATCACCAACAGCGATCAGTGACATGTTCCGACCATCTGCGCAATGTCTGCCGCAAATCCCGAGTTGAGGAAGCAAGTCATTGCGATATACAAGGGTAAGCGGTTCCCTGTTTCACCATCCCATGCACCGAATCGAGTTCATCCCTCGTTACCACCGCCCCTAGGGGAGGGTACGGCTGCGAACTGCTCCTGCACAGGCCGCGGCAGTAGAAGCCTAGTTTTCTCCCCTACCTATCCACCATCTTCCAGTCAAAAATGGCCATGAGACAGGAATAATCTCAATCAACATGCAATCACACGAAGAACTTCTCCTGACTCGTATTCAGAATTACTCTACGTGGGACGCGAATACCCCCTAGGATACAAATACTTCCAGTCCCGCCTCCACAAAGCCTTCATGTCCAAAGCCACCGAGCGAGACGAAGCCAAGATTCGCGCCGGTATTGCTCACGCACAATACGTGAAACAAGGTTCGCATGGCATGCAGAAAGCTTTTGAGTCTCTTCGAAGAGTTCTTGTATTATTAATTTTTTGCTAATTTGTCTGCTCGCCGGCCCTCCCACTAGAGGTCGAAGCATTGTATGAATATGCGCCTTGATTTTTCTACACGCAAAGAAGCGCGCCCGGGGGCCTGCATTTGTTGCGCCGACGCCTCGTTCACATCCTCTGCTCCCCTTTCTTGTCCTTGCCATTTTTCATGCCGCTCGCATGGCGAGAACACTCGGCGCGCTGTTGATGAATTCCTGGTGGCTGACCTCATGGTGATGTAGGTATTGGCTCAAGCGGTATCGTACCCTGCGAAAGCGCTATGATGCGGGTGCATGATGCATAGATTAGGTTTGATCTGGCCATTAGAAAAACATCTGTTTGTCTTTCATGAAGGAGCTCCTCCATGTCACTGTAATTCGTTGGATAGTACAATACCGTAGAACCAGGAGTGGAACGACGGAGCTCTCTTGAAGTCGTAAAGGAGCTGCGCTGGAATGAACGGAACTGTTGTTCCTCACACGACTTGGGTGCCTCACATGCATGCGCAAGGCAAACAGCTCCAAATGCTTTATACTGTGCTTTTGCTTGGCTTTGCTTGGCTTCCGTTTGCTCGTCCTCTTGCGGCTTGCATGCTAACCATTGCTGCAACGGGTGATCGACGACGAGGCGATATGCATATCCTGGTGCAACACAAAACGTTATCCACCTTGCTCTCGATACGTCCGCTTTCTTGCGCACCAGGCGCCAACCTCGAGACACTCGCCCCAGCTCGCACCGTTTTCGCCCATTAAATCGCCCATCATTTTGCCAAGCCACACCTCCCACTCATCATGGCTTTTCCCACTCGCTTCTCTTAGAACCGGTGCAAGTGCTTGCACTTGTTGCACAACCGTGAGCAAAGCCGTCTTTCGAAGAGCGGTCTGCTCGGCGGTAAGCCCATGCTCGCCCTTCTGGGCCTCTCCCGTCTGCGATCCATCGCGGGTGACAACCCCGCCAACGCCTTCATATTCCCAGCGCACTTTACTCAGGGGAATGGCGAGCCTCCGAGGCCTTACGTCCGTCAAGGTCTCTGCCTCTTGTAGAAGTTGAGGGCCGATATAGGTGCATGGTACTGGACTGATTTTCCGAACGTCCAGCGCCTTTGTCAACCAGGTATTGTATTCAATCAGAAAGGGGTTGAGCGGAGACGAAAGTGGAGTGTTGGACGATATCACGTATGCTCCCAGATTCGAAGCGGACTCTTGCTCGTCGCCTTCGTCGGCGGTCGATACCGACCTCGGCACATGAGGTCTCAACGTGCGGATGAGGTGGTCAGATTCCCATATTTCGAGGACGCCGTCGGGTTCCAGTACTCGCAGATATTCATCCACGAAACCTTGACCGGACTCGCTTGTAACTGCCAGGCTCAAGTCTTTTGCCATGATCAAGTCATACCCTTCCGTCGGAAGCGGCCAGGGGAATTGTCGGAGATCATGTTGCACAAATTCCCAATTCATGCCGAGCTCCTCGGGTGTCGCATTTGACGACACATCGGTACTCTCTGGAGAGACAGGAGCAATATCTATCCCAGTAAACGATATATTGCCGTGACCCCTTTCTTTGAAATACCGATGGCACGTCATGCTCCAGAATCCTGAACCGCAGCCAACTTCGAGCACGCGCCGTGGAGGTTTCTTCATCAGGGATGGAGAGCATACGGGACCTCCAAGCATTTGAATCAGAAGCAGTGTTCTCAAGGATTGTCGATGTAGCTCGGCGAGGTCCGTGGGCAGCGGGTACGGCAGTGTCGAATCATTGACGTAGGTCCGTCCATTTCGCTGAACAAAGGGCCGCGCGTGTAGCAGGCCTTCTCCGAATCCCGGCGTGTCTGGGGTCATGTTGGTCGCGGCTGAGAAGGACGCGGTGCCACTGGCGGATGAAACCGACTCAGCACTGCGCATGGGGGCATTCATCTATGGGGCAGTTGTTAGAGGAGAGAGAAGCCTTGGGGGGCGAGAGGAGGTTGTGGTTGAAAGCAGCGGATCGGGGGAGAGTGTGCTTGCTTACAAGGAAGCCATGAAGGTCAACTACGGCACGCATGTGCTGTAGAGGAAAGGGATGCAGGGAGTCGAGCTATCGGGTTGCTGGTCGCAATAGATCAGATGGAATGAAGTGGATGGTGAGGTCGAAGAAGAGGCCACAACAGGGGAAGCAGCCAGACAGCTAAGAGGCAGGCTGACAGTTGACTTGTGTCGCCCCGCGGCGGGGCGATCCGCCTGCAAGAGCCTAGGGCGGTTTTGGAGGTGGTGCCAAGTGGTGGTCGATGAGGGCAAAACTGCGTGGCGGCGTGAGGGTTGGAACTTGGGTAGGATCATGGATGGGTTGATGATGGGATGGCGTTGGCAGAGTTGGACGCGACAGCGATGCTGAGCAGCACTCGACATGCCCGGATTAAGAAATTCTAAACCGACATCCCGGCCGAGATTGGCTAAGACGGGCAGCAAGATGCAGCGAGTTGCAGCGAGATGCTGCGAGAAGGTTTCGCTGCAGGGGCTCGCGGAGGAATCATCTCGACGAGGCCTTGCAAGCCTGGTTACGGAGTACCTAACTATGTATGTACATATGTACATGCTTGTCTTCGCGAGCTTATGTATATGTACACGGTTTCATCCGCCACGGTGGCTCGGCCTTGTCGTTCCACTCGTCACTCATCATGCATGCGGCGTGCAAACAGCATGCGAAAGACATGCAAACAGGTGCTACTCCGACGCTTCGATGCGCACTGGGGTTGGTTGCGAGCTTCGACCGTTTGCGCTTTCTGGTGGCGGACTGCTCGTTCTTCCACGCGTTCGGGAATCGGGACCTCTTGGACTTTTGGAAACAACATTGCGTGATTGACAGGCTGCGGCGCTGGACGTTGCCAATTCGATGACATCAGAGAATCCGGACATCAGCCAACGATCGAACCGGCACCCCCTGGTCGTCATTACATAGCGGCAGTTGGATGGAATTGTAGACTGTAGTGGCATACCTAACGACGTACACGGTACAATTACAGAGAAGTACTCCGTATGTTGCCACTACATTGTTGAACTCTGCATACTCATCAAGCAGAAGTTATTACTATCAAACTCAACGCACGTCAATGATCTATACAGAGAGTGCGCTTTGAGGGTCTTTCGCTTCACAGGGTATAGGTATAGTGAGGCACAGTAAGCTTGCGCACACGTATGCATGTATGTACCTAGCAAGTCTCACAGCTGCATCAAGCCACATATGATTTTCGTTGCGCATGTAACTACTCAGTACTCTACATGAGATAGTCAGCGCTAAATAAAGAAATAAAAGCAGACAGAGAAATCTCAGCGCATGTCACTTGAGCTGTCAGATTTCCCACACATGGACTTTGGATTGCACATGACTCCTTCAACGCCTAGGACTTGAACGAACCTGTACGACGATTCACGTTTGTTTTTATGTGAACGAGTGCAACACCGGTAACGGAGATAGATTCTCCCTTGGGCGAGTGCCTCCAGTCCCAGATTAAATTTCGGCCAGCCTCGACACGCCCTGATATGGGATGGGATACATTGACTCTTGAGAGCCAAGGTTGAGGTGGCTTCAAACCCCTAGCAACGGCCATCAATGCTATATTCTTGTCGTCCTTGATCATCGTTCAAAAAATAAATCATGAATCCAAAACGAAAAACAACCGCCCCGTGTCATCCACAAAGTGTTTCCTACCGTTATAAGCCTCAAGGGTTTATTTTCTACGGTCAGCTCCTTACGAGCAACCAATTTATACGAATCTAGCTACATCCTTCCCTCGTGAATCTCAACCTCTTTCTGACAACATACATACGGAGTTTGCAAGCCGTATCTCCGGACCCTTGATTAATTGAACATCATACTTGGGTCTGGCGTTGACGATGTGTCGTAAAATCGCCCTGACACTACGAGCCCCTACTCGAACATCTGCATGCACTTGAAAGAGCACAAAGCTAGCGGAGATGTGCCGTGTGCACTGTGTATACATAGAGCGTCTTTATAAATACCTCTCAAGTACGGATGGCATGAAAGTGATCGTGCACTTGTCCTCGGTCGGTGCATAATTTTGATCATATTCGAGGGCAGATCATCCCCTTCCACAGTGCCGCCTTGCTTCGCAGATCACGTGATATAGTTTCCCACAGTGTCGCCATTTAGGTGGGTCTCATTGCACGTGATCAAGCTGTTGCTCGACGCAGATTGTCCCAGTGCCATTCAGCACCCGACAGAGGGCTGCGGTCGAGGTTGCATGCCGATATTGATCTCTATTATTCTGCCAAAGTATTCGTTGGTTCGCTCTTCAGTGATTATCGCAAGTCGCCACGTTGCAACCTTTATTGTAAGCTCTGTTGACCTCGTCGCGTTCCTGTGCCCTGTGTTTTGCTGCACTGGGAACCCCCAGCCGCAAGTCGGGTTTCGTGTCACGACACAAAGGGCAAAGCAAGCTAATATCCCCGTTCTCTTTCCATCAGCATATCAGCATACTCCCAAACTTCATCTCAACCATCTTTCTCAATCTATTGTCCTCAGCATTGTTCAAGGACTCACCATCATCGATCTCTGATCCCTTGGATGGATCTCAACGACCGCTTCGCGACTCCACTAACCTAACCTCCTCATCATTCCCGAATTTGATTGTGGCATTGAGAGTACGTGCGCCATCTCCGAGTCTACAACCACGAGCCCTCATCCAGGCATTTGCTGGAGACGTTGATAATTCGAGCCCATGTGCATACGCGAGCCACATCCCCCACCGTGTCCCTCGACTCATTCGTGAAGCACCACCAAAGTCATCTAGTTTTGGGCAAGAGCTTGACAGCTTCCTTGCCCCGCGCTCAGAACTTCCGAGGCGATAACAAATGCTAGACCGAGCGAGCTGTGTGAAAGCCACTGTTTTCTTCTCACCTCCAAATCTTGCTGGCATTGCAAACAATCCAGCTCCTGCTGCGAGCCCTGTGCCGGTGAGCTCTCTCACCTCACCTCTAGCAGATAGCTTGTCAGCGTCATAGACAGCATGTACTCCCAAAACCATCAGCAGGGGCATAATGCTCGGCTGAATGGGGCGGGACGTGGGATGCCCAACATGCTGTACAATTTTCAGCAGCATGCTCAACACCAGCACCCGTCCCAGTCCCAGCACCATCAAAACCTGCAGCATGACCACAGCATGGGCTCAGCAAATGGTCTCGGTCATCATGCGCCCTTTGGATCAAACGCGCTCTCCAACGCAAGCGCTTTCAACTCCGTCGTCTTATCTAACGGGCATGTGGGCAACTCTCGAGCCGGTCAAGCGCCTCAGAACGAGATGTGGCAGGAGCAGCTGCGTATGCACAAGGAAGCAGAGCGAGCTCACTCTGCCATGACTGATCAACAACAACCTCACTACTTCGCTAGACTCAAGGCGTCTGAAAATAGAGGCATTGTTTGTCCTCCGCCTAGTAGCGGTAGACTCACAGCCGACGCAGAGAACGACCCAGATGACAGGAGACGACCGTACCTCCTCGAGCAAGAAACAACTCGACAAGATTGGCACAACCTCGATATGTCGGGACAGGGACTGAGAAATCTGGCGCTGGAGCTCTTTCACTACAAGTTCCTCAACGAGCTGTACATCGCCTCCAACAAGCTCACAAAATTGCCCAAAGAAATAGGCGAGTTAAGGCAGCTGCGCCATCTTGACGCCTCTCACAACCAGATATCAGAGTTGCCAGCCGAGCTAGGGATGTGTACATACCTCAAGCATCTCTTGCTGTTCAACAATGACATTCGAGACCTGCCTTCTGAGATGGGCTCATTGCACCTACTGGAAATGCTAGGAATCGAGGGGAATCCACTGGATCCTGCTTGGAAGCAGGAACTTATGGAGAAGGGGACTAAAAGCGTGATCACCACGTTGAAAGAAAGTGCCCCTGGTAAGTCTTGTGACACACCTTTCAGGGGCGACTCTGTAATCTGCATTCTAATTTTTCGTGTCTTTCTGTCATTCATGGGGGGGACGCGGGCTTCAACTAATGAGATTTGCGTCAATAGTCCCTAAGCCACCGATGCAACGAAGAGAAATTCCCATCCAAGAGGACGTCTCGCCGAACTTGGAGCGAATCAAGGTATTCTCCTGGAATATCTTGTGCGACAAATACGCCACCCCACAAACGTATGGGTATACTCCAACAAGCGCGCTGAACTGGCAGTATCGAAAGAGTTGTATATTGGAGGAGTTACGGCTTCGAGATGCCGATTTCTTAAGTTTACAAGAAGTCGCAACAGATGTGTTCAAAGAGGATCTGAGTCCCGAGTTGGCACAAATGGACTACAGGGGTGTCCATTGGCCGAAGTCGCGCGCCAAAACCATGTCGGAAAAGGACGCGCAGACGGTGGACGGGTGTGCAGTGTTCTACAAACAGAGCAAGTTCATCCTACTGGATAAGCAGCTTATCGAGTTTGCCTCCATCGCCATCAACCGACCCGATATGAAGAACCAGCATGACGTCTTCAATCGAGTCATGCCGAAAGACAATATCGCAGTCATCTGCTTCTTCGAATCTCGGCTTACCGGTGCCCGCATGATACTCGTCAACGTTCACTTGACCTGGGATTCCGTCCTTGCCGACGTCAAGGTCATCCAAACGGGCATTCTTATGGAGCACGTTACCAAATTAGCTGAGAAGTATGCCAGGTGGCCCGCCGTGAAAGACAAGAAGCTGATCACGGTACCGCTGGCCGACGGCGCCGAGGCACCTAAGCCGCAGATTGTCCCGGGTCCCAGCCAGGAATATCGCTCCAACACAGACATTCCGTTGATTGTGGCTGGTGATTTCAACTCAACAGAAGGATCGTCAGTATATGAACTGATGTCCATGGGTCGAGTCCCTCCCAATCACACGGAATTAGGCAAGTATCAGTACGGCATCTTCACCAGAGATGGTATCGAGCACCCCTTCAGCCTCAGAGATGCCTATACCCACATCAAGAAGACGGCCGACGAAATGCCGTTTACGAACTATACTCCAGGTTTCGCTGATGTGATTGACTACATCTGGTATTCAACCAACACACTGGAGGTAGTACACCTACTCGGACCGCCAGATGCTGCATACCTGAAGAAATTGCCCGCCTTCCCCCACTGGCACTTCCCTGCAGATCACATCCAAATCATGGCCGACTTTGTGATCAAAGCGCGGAAGGACAAGAAGCCAACGCAGGATAGAGATCACCCAGCCGAGACGAGCGGTGCATCAGGATCAGGACGTTGAGTAGCAGGACGAGGCGCGACAGCTGGACCTGGTCTTTAGCCCCCATCATCTTGGAGACAAATTCCTGGCTGGTTGCGGAGTTGTTTTCATACAAGTTGCCGCAAGCCGCCATTGCGGGCGGAGCGCATCTCAAATCTGGATGTAGTTTCTCAATTTTGGGTTCTTTTTGCAAATGGAGTTTGAGGATCTTTCTTTTTCTTTTTGTGAGCAAACGGTTCAAGGGTCCGAAAGCGGGGGCAAATGAGTTGTTAACCCTGTGAGCATGTAAACAGAAGGGAAATGTTACGGAAGGGGTCGGGGTAGAACCGGGATTCCAGACACACACAACATTGGGATGGATGAAGGGTTTGGGTTTCTGTAGGACTTGTAGGAGTTGATTGACGACTTTTTGATGTTCTTTCATTTCTTTGTGTTATTTTATCTTTCTTGGTATGTCTACACCTACAAGCAGCGAAGTGTGAGAAGTGTTGGAACAAGAAACGGCTTTTCAGATTATCCGCAGCGGCAAAGAGCGAGAAATGCGATTCCGTTCTTCACTTCGCCTGTGCAAATGGCTCACCCAGTGCGCCTCGCCTCATCCGCCCGTCGTATACTGAAGAGCTTCTTTCCAGGATCCAAATCGCCACGTAGCGCCACGGCCTGCCACCGCCCGGAACGGGGTCCGGTCCGGGTCCGATGGCCATGTGGTAACGTGGTTTGCGATTACATAATGTATAGGACTTGCTGGATATCGATGGAATAGATAATTTGTAGAAGAGAAGAGAAGAATACGAGAAGACTAACGTCTTTCCATGCAGGTTCTGTAAACACACCTCATGATAGCTGTATTCTTCCCACACAATGTCTACCGTCCAAAGTGTTCCAGGTGACCAGGTCCAAAAGTAAGGGGATATCGAGCAAAGCCTCTTTTCCATGTTTTAGTATTGTGTCAATGCGTCCTGGACTAATATTGTTCTTCTCTTGGTCCAAAAATCGAACAAGGATGTCCGACAAACTTGAAACTACTGACCTGGAATTGAGGACATTATCGTTTCCCTTGCTCACATCCTCGACTTCTCATTCGCCTAGAAAAAGAATGCCGTGCAATGTCAGAACGCTTTACAATGTCAGAGTCTTTGTCTGAGAGCTTCCTATTGGTATCCGGCAAGCTGCAGGGGTGCTTTGCAGTACTTCATTCACCTCGGGGAACTTGGAGCTATGTAGTAGGAAGTGATGTCATGACATGACGAGGACTGAGGAGGTGTGAAGCTGGCTAAGTATTTGATAGATGCTTGACCACCAGAATGTTACTGCGCCTACTTGGGGGAGCGACCCCTTCCTTGGATGCGACAGCGCAGGAACACACATCGATCTAGAATCCATGGAGGCATGCACAGAAATCGAGAAATGAGACCGACAAACGTGATCAAACTAAAAATGCAGCTTACGCCATGCCGTCGTACGGAATCAGGGATTTGCCTCGGCGAGGGCGCCATTTCGTAGGAAGTGGCAATGTCGCCGGCGCATGCAGACAACATTGACCGGGAGCTCGCCGCACAATGTCTACATTGTTGATTGTTCTTGTCAAAAGCCATCCGACGTCGAAGCGTTTGAATTTGTTCCGATATTCGTGTGAGTACTCCGTACATTTTGGCCACACACAAAAAGACCAACCGTGCCTTTGACTGACACGTAGTTGTATGTAGTATTCTCGGCGCCGTCCAGTGCAGGACTCCCGCTCAGAAGCTTCGGGTGGCTAGATCGAAGCTGGTGACAGTCTCAATTTACAAGTTAGTCGCGTAGCACAAACGATGCCGTACGATGCGGGAATTCCCCCAGATCGGGTGGCTGCAGGAACAATACTAAGGACCCTGCAGGAACAATGCTAAGAAAATAATGGAGTTTGACGGCTCGATGACTTGTGAGAGGGGCAAACAAACCAAAAGAACATTACGCCGACAAGTTCTTGGTATTCTCCTAGGGGCCTTTTTCATGTTTGATTGGCGTATTCAAAGTCAAGTGCTCGTGGTGGGCGCTTTTGCCTTTCACATTGTCCTACGGCCACTCGGACACACGACTTGGAGCTAACGGGCGATAGCCTCAACAATACAATCGTGACAATATGAAGCATATGTGGCGACGACAATGCCCAGCCTCTACGCATGGAGTAACAGATGCCTCCCAAGTGTATCGGCTGAGAGGACTGACAGAGTCTAGATGGTTCACGTATAAAAGCCCTCGTCTGCCCCCATGGATTTCCTTTTGTCTTTGCGATATCAGAACAACACAACTTCCAATCTTCTCAATTACAACTTCCAAACCAATTCAAAATCAAGTCAATACCACCCTTCTTCACTTCAAAGATGCCTTCCATCACAAACAACGTCCAGGCTGCCAAGCCCGTCGCTGCCTCTGAGGACTCAGGCACCTATTACCTCGGATGCACCGTCATGTAAATTGACATCTACGCTACCACCGACACGGCTTGCGGCCTTCCACGCACCAGTTATGTTAGGAATCGACCGAAGCGTGTTTACCACCTCCCTCATTACAACTTGCCAGCCTTTCTTACATCCATAAGCTGAGGGAGGAGGACTTGTGCCAACACCACAACACGAAATACGAAACTTCAACTTTGCAATGAAGACTACCCTTGCTTCTGAATGAACCTCGGCAAAATATGAAAAGAACGACTTGCTCTTGGCTCTCGACGGTGACACCTCGTGTGTTGTACCGTTGGATGATGGAAGAAAGAATGCAATGAAACGACATTCACTTATGACGGCCAAGGCGGACGGACAGTGGAGGATATGGCCAATCGGGGGAGAGCTCGGTGGAGGATCCTTTCTATAATGTCGTGTACAATACATACATGTACTAGCCTCATAGGAGTGCTTTTTAGACCTTGACGACATATATAATATTAGAAGAGGAAAGCTTACTTGCGATTGATCAGTGAACGGGGCACCAGAATGCTTAATGCTATCCTTGAGACTCTCACTTGCCTTGTGAGTCGTGAGTCGTGACCCTACCCGTGATGAGGGTCAGTTCATCTGTTTCTTCACCTGGGATCAACTGCCGACTGATGCTTGCATGCTATATCAATGTCATCATGTCCGAGGCCAAGTGCAAGGGTTCATTCCCCTACACTGGTACGATGACTTCATCTCTATGATCTTTATCCCCCATTGCCTCACGAAGCAGTCACTCATATATCCCCAGCCTTTTGTGTCCGAGCCAGTGCTTCCATGAGGTCTGTTACGTGACTGATCGGGAAAAGACGTCAAGCTAACATATGCGGTAAGCAATGCATCAGTATAACCCAGTCAGTCAGCGCAGTAAGTCGGGATTGTACTAGACGATGTACACGCTCTCAGTAGCCCCGGCATGATGAAGACCCTCGAATATCCGGTCAAAATGTGGTTTATAAGACCAGAGAGACATCTTATATTGAGGTGCTAGGTTCACGATTTCAATCTCTTGCGGTGTGCGCACACGCCATACCTACCCTACTGTACACGGCCCCTTGCGTTGATACGTCTTATTCCCTGACACCCAGTGTCGTGGCTGTAGCCTGTAGGAAGAGGGAACGCTATAGGTAGCTCTATCATAAAATGTCAGAAATTGTTGGTTCAACCAACCTCGGATTCGATTATTGGTATCGCAACCCCAGAGAACTCCATACATCCGTGTTCGGACTTTGGAGAATAGTTTCGGAAAAAATACGGAGTAGAGGGCGCTAGAATAGACATTGAATATCTTTGGCGCTAGCGGCCCATGTTTCCCTCCGGATTGCAGCGACTTTGGAGTCTGGACGAACCGTTTTCTTGAACGTGATGAGCCCGATGAGACGATTCTGAAAATGATGGAGATTAGGTACATAGGATAGGTACCTAGTGTACGGAGTACGGGGCCAATTAAGCCGCAGACGTGGTCGAGAGGAGCAGGTTGAAAAGTTGCGTGACCGGGGTCATGAGGACTCGAGTACATAGGAGGATGCAGCAATCCATGGCGCGGTAACTATAACTTTGCCCCAAGCATTCTTGACGACTCTCAACTTCTTCGTTGCGTCTTCCAAAAGCCGTGAAAACTGCCCAATCGCGTTGCCTTAGTCATCCACATCTCCAACAATTTCACAACACCACCCCGTCCACCGCATCTACACCACCACTCCGACCCGTCTGGCCCGACTCGGGCGAGTTCGTCAGACCAGGGCCCTGTCCCATCCCAATATGAGCTGCCAAAGCCATGACGGGCCGCAATGATGCCACCTCCTCTCGGGGTTCTCCTGCATCCTGGTCTCCGGAGCCGTCCACCGGCGTTTTGCCCGTCATCACCAACCCCGAAGACCTTCCCGGCCGCGTGCCGCGCAGTAATGCCGCGACGGCGGCTTCTGCAGCCGGTGTGAGAGCTCTGAGTGCCCAAGTCGTGGCCTTTTACTTCCGCGCCCCGGCCAAGGCCTTCTTCAGAACCCGCGTGGACTACATGGCCTACGCGCGGACGGTACACAGCCAACAAATCAAACGCATGTTGGATGCCCTAGCCCTGGACCGCTCAACGAAATCAAGGCCGCAGCTCTTTCTACGCCATGCCTGGATCTGGATGAGAAGCACTACGCCCGGAGTGCTCGCATCCGCCATCAAGCAACAGGGATGGAGCGTGGTACCCCATCAGATCCTCCCGCCTCTAATCGCCAACGTCGGGGTAGGCGCCGTCTTATATACGAGCTATCTACAGATCCTGGGCCATTTACACGAGGGCAGTGCCAAGGCAACCAAGCGAGTCTACCCGCCGCCGCCACCGCAACATACCTTTGCCGCGGGATTCCTAGCCGGCGGCATACAGAGTGTTCTCGCCGCACCACTGGATGCTCTTCAGGCCCGATATGACCACCATGACTTGGTGCCTCGCGATGGGGGCAGCCGTCCACGGAGCATGTGGACTTTCGGCGCTGAGAAGCTCCGCGAGATAGGCCTCCGCGGCATCTTTGCCGGCTGGGGCTTATCCTTTGCGAAGGATAGTCTCGGCAGCGCCGTCTTCTTCAGCATGTTTGAGTACGTCAAAGCCCAGGGGTACTATCGCTTCGTGACCTGGTACTACGGCGGCCTGGGCCAAGAGATTGTCGACTTTCTAGCGCTGAAGCGGCCCGCAGACCAGGACCATCACAGCAAAGTCACCGTCATACGGCCGCATTATGCCATTGAACCCATGTTCTTGTTCGCGGCAGGGTTCAGTGCCTCATTTGCTCAGCAACTCCTCTTGCATCCGCTGACGCATTTCCAACTTAAACACTGGGACCACTTGGAGGATCTGGACGAAAAGGCTGCGCGGTATAGAGCAGCGAGGGCGGCGAACCCGGAGAGACCTCGTCGGCCGTGGCGGATGCTTCGCGCGTATTACCATGCCTACCAGGAGACGCGGGCTGGGTGCGCGGCTGAGGCAGCGGCCGAGAAGCAGAGCTTGGCGAGGTGGCTGTATCGGGGATTCTGGTGGAACACGATTCGGCAGGTTCCTAGTACGAGTGCGGGCTTGATCATCTTTGAGTTGATACGGCGCAAGTACGGGTACGGTGCCGAGGAAATTAGAATCACAAAGGATGGATATGATATTCTCCTCAATTAGATGTTATACTAGGAAGCGAGCTCTCGAGCATTTACTGATTCGTTTCTTCTTTTTCTTATTGCTCTTCTTTTCTGTTTTCTCAAAATCAGTTGATGTACAACAAGCGTCTGCCTGACCTTGCCTGTGGGGGCCATGTTTTTGTTTATCCAAGGGCTTACTTGTATTTCCCACTCATGTCGATACCCTAGATGCATAGATGTTTTTCATAGCACAAGAATTGGGATAGGTCGAAATGCTGTCGATTCGAATGTATTATGTAACTGAGATCAAGAAATATAAAGAGGAAAGCAGAAGACTAGCTACAGCGCGATCTTGTCGCCGTTCTACATAGGTAGTAGGTAGGTAGGTATCTCCTCCCCGTGAAGAGCCGTACGACTTGTTCTATGCAGCCCATGACATTACTCCGGCTTTCTCAATCGACGATGGCCCTGATCGTCGGCCATTTCTCAAGGTCGTACAGAATATCTACTAGAGACCAACCGCGTTCGGGTTTGTGTCGTGGAAAATCTTCTCTTTCGGAGTCCATCTCTTCAACTGTCCGGCGTTTATTCACAACGCCCATGCTGGTGCAGAAAGGGGAGGAAGAGATTTTCTGGAGAATAGCTTGATTAAAGAGGCGCGAGCCGCAAGTGAGCCTACCGGAGACCAGAGAGGGTCTTCTTGTTGGCGAGAGTCGCTGTGAGAGCACTTCGCACGCGACCTAGAAGGCTGATAGCGCCTGGGGGTGCCTTGTGAAATTGTGTGGGAAGGAAAGCACAAGCCCACGTCCACGCCCCTATGGTGGTGGTGTTGTTGTTCCCTTTTTTTTTCAAAATTTCTTTTGCGCAGTGTGAAAAGCTCAAGTTCACCCGCTACGGATTACTCGCTCCAATACCCATCATCCTTTCTGATACCAATCTTTTGAAATGTTGGCTGGCACCCGTTCGACTCGTTTCCCCAAATCGAGCGCCTCTGCGCGGCACCACGGCGCGCCCGACACCCTCCAGCCCGTAAGGGAAGAGGTCGAACGCATTGAGTTGGAAAAGCGTCGTACTAGGGCCGCCCTGGAGGCCAAAAGACTCGAGATGGATGATCTGCTGGATACCGCCGGCCTTGGCGGACCCAGTCGTCCTGATGAGTCCGACTCCCAACGTTCCGAGGCGTCCCATCGCCCCCTGAGAGCGGCTTCCCCAGGGGACCCAGATGCTTTGATATGTAGATCCCCTGACGGTAATTCCCCCGGCGGACTTCGTCAATAGAATGTCAGGCCTGGGATATGGCCTGCACCTCTACCGATTACTTTGGAATGCGCTGAAACCAACCACGCGGAAGACATACTCGGCCGCCACCAGGTCATACGAAACTTTCTGCTCCTACCACAAACGGTCGCCGTGGCCGGTTAGAAGGGTCCTCCTCGCCCCCTGGACTGAGTCAGTGGCAGCGTGTACGGTAGGTAAGTACACGACCTTGATTAAGAAGCAAAGGCGGGTGAGGCTGCCGTGGTTTCGGCCTATGTGGCCCGCTCAGGTCAGTTCATGTCGACCTCAACCTACCGACAGATCTCTTCGACGAGACCCTCGTCATGGGAGTACATTGCCGTGGGCTCTTCTGCGAGAACGTGCTTGTTGTGCTAGACAGCAATCATCTTATGAAGGCCCTGTCGAAGAGATTTGTTGGTAGGTTGAGGTCGATATAAATTGACCTCAGCGCGGCCATACAGGTAGGCGGAAATTGTGACGGTCTTTACTTTTCCCTGCTTTTTGATCAAGGCCGTGCCTTTGCCGTAGATGCAGCCACTCACCCAGTGGACGAGGAGGAGCTTTCAAACCGGCCCAGGGGACCAGTTGCGGTAGGAGCAGAAAGTTTCGTAAGACCTGGTGGCGGCCGAGTATGTTTTCCGCGTTACAAGTTTCAGTGCATTCCAAAATAATCGGTAGAGGTGCATGTCATATACAGCGGCGTCTGACTGGAGAGCGGCGCTGCAGCTGCCACAAAGTCAGTCTTTTGCCCTTGCACTGATCACGAATGAGCCCGTTTCCCACATCAGCCTCACTACGATCATCGCCGTTGCGGTCATGGTCGAGGCCTGGTCGCACCAGTGGCGCAATGCCACGCTGGTGATACTCACCCAGGGCCACACACGCGCCAAAGTCACGTCGATGGAGAACGGGCTTACTGATGTCAACCGTTGCTAAACCTATATCCCGCTTAGCAGATTTCCCGCTGACGATGATTCCCCCGGCGGAAGAAATACTTGGTTCGTTTCGCGAGTCGAAACCCGAGAGCTCCTCCACTCTCTGTGTGTCGCTGATTTGCCTCTCAGCACTCATACCAGTCCGCCTCTGGGAACGATCCCAAGCGATATGCCCCTTCTTTCCACACTCGAAAAGCACGCACCCTCCTCTTTACATTTCTGATGTTCGGATGAGCAGCAAGCGTCTTTCCGTAATAGGCTCGACTTTATTGCCGGGCTCTTTCTGCGGCTTGACTCTTACTTCTTGGCCGCTTGAGGATGTGTTCTTTCTCGGACGTGTGTCCGGTCCGAGAGCCGTTGCGGTTTCGTCGAACGAGTGTCCGTAGGAACGCGTCGTCGCAGTTCCCGTCGAAAAAGATGTCATTAGGTGGGATGTTTGGAGGTCGACCCCGACGGAAATTATTGGCTGGGAGGTCTTTCTCATTATGCCACAGCGCAAGAATTGGGATAGGCCGAGACACTGTCAATTTGAATATATCAACTGAGAGGTACATAAAGGATATGTAGAGAGGGAAGGCGGAAACTCTAATACCTGACTGCAGCGGGCGATCCCCATCGCAGCTGTAGAGTCTTGGACCCACAGCCTGTACCTAGGCCGTGACTCTATGAACAATGTTGAAGGTTACAAGCGCATTGAGACGACTTTGCTTTTAATACACCCATCTCATGCGAACAAGCATTTGGTTCCGTCATGCCTTTTGGCCTAGATGGCAATAGTGATTTCGATTTGGTACAGGAGAGTGACTCCCGTCACAGTATAATGTGTCATAACTCCAATTGCGCCATCCAGCCCATTTCCCGCAATAATGATTCCCCTCGTAGATGTGATGACCTTTTTCGACTAACCAAACCCGCCGTCCATTCAAACTCTCGTCAACCTGATGCTTTTATTGCTTGTCTTGTTCGTCCCGCCCATCGAGCCATTTGCTCATGTATGGTCCATCTAGCCAGTAGCCAAGCTTCTTGTAGTAACTTCGGACACCCACACCCGAGATGACACTCAGCTTTTCACTCCCGTGCTCTTCACGGGCGATTCTCTCTGCCTCCTCCATCAACAGCGTACCGAAGCCTTGGTGCTGGAACTTCCTGGGGTCACGAGCATGGACTGGTACAGCTGTACCGTACACGTGGAGCTCTCGGACCATACTGCTGGCCTGGCCGGCTAGTTCTGGGCGATAGGTGTATTTTTCCGTGCACTTTCGAAGACGCAGCAGAGCGACAAGGATATCTTGCTTGGGATCCTCGTAAGCCAGGAACGTCTCCCAGCCACCATTGGCGGTGTAGTCTCTTCGCACGAGCTCAATCTGGTTGGGTCTGATCTTGTTCTTCACTTCGTTGACGCCGACTTCTCGTGTTCGTACGTCTCGGCAGGTAGTGCCGAAATCTTTCATCCTTGCCAGTGCCAGCTCTCGAAGGTTCCCGTTCTCAACGCCGGATGTGACCAGAGGCATAGGAATGTCCCGCTGAACGCGGTAAATTCTTGTCCACGGAGGGATGAGGGCCATAATTCTGGCTATCAGGTCAACCAGGCCATTCGGTGTGTAGTTTTGATAGCGGCCAGTCCTCCAAAGCTCATACAAGCCTGTGCCACGGATGACAAGAGTGGGGTAGATCTTGAGACCATCAGTCCGGAAGGCTGGATTCTCAAAATATTCGCGAAACTGATCAATGTCGCGCTCCATGCCGACATTGGGTAGGTCCGGCATCATGTGGCTGACAACCTTGAAGCCTGCATCCTTTGCCAGGCAGAATGTCTCCGCTACAGCTGCGACAGTATGCCCACGATTAGTATCTCTCGCAACATCCTCGTACAGCGACTGTACTCCAATCTCGAGTCTGGTGCATCCGTATCGCAACATGTCTGTAAGGTGCGGTTGGAGACAATAATCCGGTCTGGTCTCGATCGTGATCCCCACGCACTTCACGTTGCTCATCTCCCCCGCTTCCACTGCCTCGTCAACTTTTGATGTTTGGTACCCACTCAGGGCGTTATGTAGTTGTGAAATGAAGTCCTCTCGATATGATTCAGCCAGTGACATGAATGTGCCGCCCATGATGATGTATTCGACCTTGTCCACGGAATGGCCTAGCGACTTCAACTGATCAACTCGCCCTCTAGCTTGCTCAAACGGATCGTAGCGGGCGCGGATGGCTCTCATAGATGTCGGTTCGTATCCAGTATAGGATTGAGTGCTGTATTCGAAGTCGGAGTCGGGACCTCCAGGACAGTAGACGCAGATGTTGCCGGTGTAGGCAATATGTGGGCATCGGTGAGGCTTGCACATGACGGCAACGACCGCAATTCCGGAGGACGTTCCTGGCGGCATGTTAGTAATCTCACCCAGACACCAGAAAGGGTATCATGGGACAGCGTACGGATAGGCTTTGCTATCAGCTTGTGCAGTATGTATTTCTTGTAATGCTCGGGTATGGCAGCGATAATGGCAGTCAATGGAGGAATATTGGTCAGCTTGTGTTTCTTGGCCAGCTTGGCACGCAGCGAGTTCAAGTTGATATCTCTGCCGGGTTTGCCATTCTTTTGCGACTCGTGATCTTCGATCAAGGCGTTCGCCACGTCGGCGCAGCATCGCAAGAAGCGCTCGCTTTCCGGTGCAAGCGCAGCGCCCTTCTCTTTCGGGGCAGCAATTGCCACGGCCGTCATCGTAGCCGTCGCCATGCTTGCTGTGCTTCTTGTCCGCAGCTCGTGAACTTTTCGGCCGCTGTGTCGATGAACCTTGTGCTGGCGAAATGTGTGTCCCTGTACGTACATAACTACCTATGTACTTGGGCCGCGGGCGGTGAGCGCCAGACATCATCTCACCTCCTAGCGCCCGCCTCGTCTCCGGAAATTCAATGTTCCGTAGCTCCCAGCGTGCCTGCTTTTTGGATGGCGGGGCAAATCCAACAATCCCGCGACTTCGTCTCGAATTGCGCATTTCCGGGGACCGTTCGGAAAAAGCCTGCTGCCGTTTGTCCGGGGCCGTGAAAGTACCCAAACCCAAGCTCTGTCTCTCCGAACCATTGTCTATCGCACCTCAAGCCGCAGCTATATCTGCATCCAGTCCTCATCCATTGCCTTTGGCCAAGTGTGCAGGTGCAGCGTTCTCAAATTGATCTCTTCGCCTCATCCTGTCCAGTTCTCATCATGCAGGCCCTTCCCAGAAGTGCGGTGCGCGCTACTGCGCTTCGCAACGTCGCCAGCCGTGCCTACAGCTCATCATCGTCCCCTTACGCCAACACCATCAACAACCTGCGCATCAACGGCGATACCAAGGTCATATTCCAAGGGTTCACTGGAAAACAGGGAACGTAAGTCACAGATTCCTTGTGTTCTTGGAACGAGTCTTCCTACTTATGCGTGTTTGCGCTAAATGATTGGCCGCAGTTTCCACGCCCAGCAGGCCATCGAATACGGTACGACGAAATTCCCTCCAACTACAAACGGCTACGCGACACTTGCGGCTCGAGAGGCTCACACACTGACTCTCTATCATTACTCTAGGCACCAAAGTCGTCGGTGGCACCAACCCCAAGAAGGCTGGCCAAACTCACCTGGACCTCCCTGTCTTCAAGAATGTCGGCGAGGCGGTAAAGGAGACTGGCGCAACCGCCACGGCCCTCTTTGTCCCGTACGTACCAACACACATGCGAGAAACCTCGCCGATGCACATAATGCTAATCTGTAATATTAGCCCTCCTCTGGCCGCTGCTGGTATCGAAGAGGCTCTTGAGGCTGAGATCCCCCTTGTTGTTTGCATCACCGAGGGTATTCCCCAACATGGTACGTTGCTATGTCCCAAAAGTCCTTCGCCTCAACTCCGATGCGCTTCTGCTCTGTATACTGAAACGCCCTTCTCATGGCAATAGACATGGTTCGCATCACCTCCATGCTCAAGTCCCAGTCCAAGACCCGCCTCGTCGGCCCCAACTGCCCTGGAATTATCGCCCCGGGCCAGTGCAAGATCGGCATCATGCCTGGCTTCATCCACAAGCGCGGCCGCATCGGTATCGTCTCCCGATCTGGTACCCTCACCTACGAGGCCGTCAACCAGACCACCCAGGCTGGTCTCGGTCAGTCCCTCGTCGTTGGCATTGGTGGTGACCCTTTCAGCGGAACAAACTTCATCGACTGCCTCAAGGTGTTCACTGAGGACGAGGACACCGATGGTATCATCATGATTGGTGAGATTGGTGGATCCGCTGAGGAGGAGGCTGCCGAGTTCTTGAAGCAGGCCAACACTGTCCAGGGCGGCAAGCCCGTCGTCAGTTTCATTGCTGGTATCTCTGCGCCCCCTGGCCGTCGCATGGGTCACGCTGGTGCCATTGTTGCCGGAGGTAAGGGTGGTGCCGACTCCAAGATCAAGGCTCTGGAGGCTGCTGGTGTCATTGTTGAGCGCTCGCCTGCCAGTCTCGGAAAGGCTCTTTACGATGAGTTTGTCCGACGCGACTTGCTGTAAGCATGTGTTGTTTGTATGTACATTGATTTGTCATTGGGGTGGAGATTTATAACATTGCTGAGAACTGAATCTACGTGGCATGGAGCACTGAACCATGTTCAAAGGGGTTCTGGTTGCATTTTGTTTTCTGTTCCTATAATCATACGCAAGATAGAATAGGGGGTAAATATGATTGCCAGCGATGACTTTGAGCTATTACCCTTTTCAAGACAAGCAGTCGCGTCTCAAACAGTGAAGCGCTAGTAGTATGTCCATGACTGATCAACATCAACTGACATGCGTGGGTTGATGCAGCTGAAAGTTAGGGCTGTCCTGTGGTCGTGTCTTTCATCCAATTAAGCTATGTATCTGTTATCATGACCAATCTTGCTGTAGCCGGAAACACTTCACGGCCCGTGACCTCGATGCTTGGCGATTGAAGCAAGCCAGAGTACAGCCCATAAAAATTTGGCTCACGAAACTCCCTTATCAATGCAATTGGACTGTCTCCATCATGTGTCGTAACCGTTGTAAACTCGTAGCTAGTGATTCATTCTTCGTTGATGACTCAAAGCAGTCTCTTCCGCAGCGCCGTTATGGGGAAGGATTTTAGATTTCGCCACACAGTTTTGCGGTGATATCGCTGATATATGCAGGCTCCAGAAGATATTCGTGACCGTTGTTTCGATGGACGCCCACTTCTTCAAAAGCCTGCGCTACCAAGTCGACGTCGAACCCCATTTCGAGAAAACTGCGAAACAAGTGAGGGTGGTAGCCCCGGAACCTAAAAAGTGACTCGGGGCATCAGTACTGGTCAAAGTAAGGGTTTGAAGGCATGGCCAATATTGCCTGTTGTCTATTTACCTGTCCATGCCGGTCTCTTGAGTAGCTTGCGCTGACTGCTTATATTTGCTCAGGTCGATCTGTTGATTGCGTGCACCGGCGTACTTGATGGCCCATTGCTGGGCGACCTGAGCAAACTCTACGGGCCGATACAGAAGCATCGAGGCTACCTCGGCGTCTTGGGGGTCTTTGGGGTTCGGGACCTCCAGAAGCATGCGGATAGATAGAAGGGCTGTTTTCATGGTCTGCACTGGCGACCAGCCTGAGCCAAGGGTGTCGAGGCAAATAGCTCCCTGAATGCACACAGTCAGTGAGTGCAAGTCCAAAGCTGTTCATCCACCAGGGCAGCAAAATCGGTGAGGTGGGACATGAGGAGGCGTCTCTCAAGAGAACAAGATGTACGAGCGTGTCATATCACATGTGAGGCAACGCACAGTTTGACTGCTGACGTTGGGATGCCAGATCTTGGTCTCAAACTTCATGGCTGGTGATTTGAACGGGTAGTTGTCGGGGATTTGGATGTCGATGGTGAATGTGCCGCCGGCATACGGCGTGTCTGGAGGAGCGGTGATGGTACCCTTGAGATGCGTGAGACTGTAACCGTTCAAAGGTACAACATTGACTCCCGAAGTCTCCTTGTCTGCCTGGATATCCTGAAGCTCTTTGGCGATGCGCCGATCTCTGCTGCTAGCCATGGTGGGCGATCGTTCGCAAGTCGCATTCGTCGAGAGGGAGTGAGTACCGATGATGCGCTTCCGAAGAGCGGGAAAATCGGCTCGACAAATAGAGGAGAGAAAGGAACAGCAAAATTATTATCCAACAAACTTTTCTTGTGTGGTTTTGCTTAGAGCGGCTCAGAGCATAAGCATCAACTTGCCAGCCCACGAAGGCAAACTGCAGTGGGGGCAGGAAAGAGGAGGGGAAGGCGAAGAAAGAAACAAAAAGCAACTCCACAACGTAACGCAACGTCACTGAGTGGAATACGTTTTAAGACGCCTCGGTACCGCAATGCATCCCCAAGCGCGCGTCAACGGCCCAAGCCAGGCAAAGAAGGCGAACACCACCCTCAGAGCTCAGATGCAAAGTGGTTGACAAGGACAAGATGCGGCTCAAGTCGGCGAATGGGAAAGGGCCGCCACAACGTGGCATCCCTTGGGCCAAACAGCAACGAGGCTAATGGGCAAGCCAACGCGCATTATAGCCAATTTTCGACGAAGACCAGTGGCTCTTGCAGGTGATCCCCCTACTCTGTACAGCAGCAGCTGAAAGTGCTTACTGCGTGGTGTAGCAACAGCAAGTGTGGCCATCGTCGAAGGGACCTGCCCGCGTATCTCGACATATGTATCACAAAATACATAGTACTAAGTAAGCCAAGGTATCACGACATATGGACGGACAATTGCGACGATCCGCGATTCCTGTAGACAGAGATGGCTTCGCGGATTGGTGCTTGACACTTAGTTATGTTCCTCAAGTTGTGGTGTCATTGACACCACAAGCGTCAAGGAGCTGTTGCATAGCACGTGACTTCAAGTACCGACCGGCACGTGATTGTACTGTGTCAGCAGCTGTCGTATCTGCCCGGAGCCTAATCGCGGCGACGACCGCATCCACCTTTGTACAAGTCAAGCTTGTCATCACCGCTCAAATCTCCAGCCAGCGTATCTATCCTCTACTTCATTGTTTCCCTTTAGTCAAGGCAACACTCTATCAAGCCCCCGTCATCGATCAAATCAACTTGGCACCACATCAAGAAGCTCATTGAGCTGTGATTGGCCAAGATGGTAAGCTCAAAATGGCCGCCACTTCGAAACGTCTCTGACATTTGTAACAACAGGGTCAAGGGCAATCTGGCATGGGGGGGAACGAAGGCGGTCGTGAAGAAAAGGACAAAAAGGTATATACAATATCATTATTGCTACGCTGTAGGGCACGTCCCGGCTGACGATTAGAACAGAAAGAAAAGCCCAAGTACGAGCCACCACCAAGGCCAACGACTCGAGTTGGCCGAAAGAAGAGAAAGGCCGGTGGTACCAGTGCGGCTGCCAAGCTTCCCGCTGTGTTTCCTACCAGCAGATGCAAGCTTCGCCTCCTTCGAATGCAGAGAATCCACGATCACTTACTGCTGGAAGAGGAATATGTCGAGAACCAGGAGCGGTTGCGAAAGGCCAAGGCTGCGAAAGAGGGCGCTGCAACGGGAGCTGATGCTGATGTGGATCGGTTAGCAGATGAACAGGGGCGAGTCGACGATCTAAGAGGTAGCCCTATGGGCGTCGGCAACCTAGAGGAGCTAATTGACGATGATCACGCCATTGTCAGCAGCGCAACTGGCCCCGAGTACTACGTCAGCATCATGAGCTTTGTCGACAAGGACCTTCTTGAGCCTGGAGCCAGCGTTCTGCTGCATCACAAGACCGTCAGCATTGTCGGAGTGCTCACAGATGACGCAGATCCCCTTGTCAGCGTCATGAAACTCGACAAGGCGCCTACGGAATCATATGCAGATATTGGAGGTCTCGAAACGCAGATCCAAGAAGTCAGAGAATCGGTCGAGTTGCCATTGCTACACCCTGAGCTGTACGAGGAGATGGGTATCAAACCGCCCAAGGGTGTCATTCTTTACGGTGCCCCAGGTACTGGCAAGACCCTGTTGGCCAAGGCTGTTGCTAATCAGACGTCTGCTACCTTCCTACGTATTGTTGGCAGTGAACTGATCCAAAAGTACCTGGGAGATGGCCCTCGTCTTGTGCGACAACTCTTCCAAGTGAGTCTACCCTGATGAGACGGCAGCTTAGCTCATGCCCTACTAACCGACTTGACCAGGTCGCTGGCGAAAACGCACCATCCATCGTATTCATCGATGAGATTGACGCGATTGGTACCAAACGTTACGATTCTACCTCTGGAGGTGAGCGGGAAGTGCAGCGAACCATGCTGGAGCTCTTGAATCAGCTGGACGGTTTCGATGACCGTGGCGACGTCAAGGTGATCATGGCGACCAACAAGATCGAGACTCTGGATCCAGCTCTGATTCGTCCTGGACGTATTGACCGAAAGATTCTCTTTGAGAACCCGGACCAGAACACGAAGAAGAAGATTTTCACGCTGCACACGTCCAAGATGAACCTCAACAAGGATGTGGATCTCGAGGAATTCATCTCGCAAAAGGACGACCTCTCTGGTGCTGACATCAAGGCAATCTGCTCGGAAGCTGGTATGATGGCTCTACGAGAACGGCGCATGCGAGTACAGATGGCGGATTTCCGATCTGCTCGCGAGCGCGTATTGCGTACGAAACAGGAGGGTGAGCCTGAGGGCTTGTATTTGTAATCATACTACTTTAGACGTGAGCTATGGCATCCATAAATGGAAGCAAGGAATAGAGATAAGCCTTGCAGCGTTGCTTTATCTGGGGGCTCGAACGTTTATGCATGTATCAGGTACAGAGACGATTCGAGTCGGCACATTCCACGACGAGATGTACTCCAGATCACTTGATATATGTGAACCGCAGATTCATAAATGTAGTCCGAGCAGCCGCTCTCTTTTCTCTCAGTCCACTTTCCTTTCATTTCATTTTTATCAAGTCAGCAACTCTCCCTTGATGTCTCGAAGGATTGTGTATTGAGCGTTTTTGACCGTTCAATCTGCCGGTCGCTTTACTACCTGCCAATTACAATTTTGCCTGCTCCAATGCCCTTTCCCCAATCAAATTATGCCCCTATTTCTGGATTCCATCTTTCCCGATATCCCCATCTCAAGTTGGTACTCCTCTCACCCCCTCGCAAAATCATGAGTAACACAACACAGCCATAATGTCCGCCATCTTACTTGCGGATTTCTGGTGCTGCTGCTGTGGTGCTAGTGTCCTTGGACTTGACATTTCCATCAAAGCCCTTCTCATCCTTCAGAATATTGATCTGCTTCCCAGCAGCATCAACCTGCATCCCGGCATTGACAGAGATAGGCGTACGCATGTACAGCCACCTCGCCACAACAAACGTGCCCACAGCCCAAGCCCAAACCATAACAGCAATAGACGACGTGACAAACAGCGTCGGCGTAAGCACCAAAAGACCAACACCCATCCAGAAGAGGCTGAACACGATGGCACTGCCGAGCGCCACCGCAATGCATCCCAGAGAGAAGGCGAAGAACAAGAATACCGGGAAGAAAGACCAGAAGACCTGGGTCAAAAGGAAAGACTACAAATCAACAACACACACAGAAGATTAGACCAGGAAAACAAAAGACGGTTCGGCGACTGTGGAAAGAGTAACAGCGAGGGAAAGACGGCATGGTAGGCAAGACGGGGACGGAACATACAAACAAAAGCGGTCGTCGGGACGCAAACCCCGAGATGCTGTTATAAGCCTTTCGGCGAGTCGTGGGAGGCATGAGCCAGTCCACAAAGCCCTGGGCAGTAGACACGGCCCCCGAGGCCTTGTCCTGGACGACATCGGTGACGCTGCCTCCGTTGTGCTTGCTCTGCAGAGCTGTAGGCATTGTGGCTGATATTGGGGCAATTTTGTTTTTTACAGTGAGGGAAACTTTTGTCGAAGAAGAGAAAGAGCAAAAAGCTCTTGTATGGATGGATGGAATTTGAAAACCTTTTTGCGTGAGGAAGAAGGTAGAAGGATGGATGAACAGATTCTCTAGTTTGGAGAGAAGAATGAAAGAAAAAAGATTGAAGCAACCAGCGGTCCTTCTCTTCCTTATGTACCCCTCCTACTCTAGTATGCAGAATTCCGTCCGCCTTCTGAGAAGAAGATGTCAATCTGGGAAGGCGGAGTTTGTTAGACAAGGCAGAACGTGATGTTGATGTCAGTGTTCCATCCAAGCCTTGCCAGTACAAAGTAAAGTTGGTACAAAGGAAAAACGAGGTTTCAAACAGGTGAAGATGGGTGATGTAGTTGGTGGGATGGGCGTTGTTGCATGACGCAAAGTAAACGCACGTATTTGGGTTGGCGGCTTTGGGAGGGGGGCGTGGCGCTCTTTGTTTTTCCCCCTTCCATGTGTGTAGTGTAGTGTAACACACGGGTTTTGGACTTTGGTCCCTGTTTTTGGAGCTGGGTGTTCCTCATTGGGGGCGAGGGTGGTGGGCTTGCCGAGGGAACAGGCTGTTTTACATGTCTTTTGGTGTAGATAAATGCTTGTGACTGGGCTTACGCGTGCGACAAGTTTAGCGTTATTGGTCAAGGTTATTATACGCGATGTCTACGTGTACAGCAAACAGCTGATTCCATTACTACGATGGCATGCAGTTGCTCGCGCGGTGCAACTTTCCTTCCCTTTCGTGACGCGGAGTCCGATGCGAGAAGTCTGGAAAAACGAGGACAGATGGCCAAAAATGGTAACAGGTCAGTATTTGAGGCGAGGAAATGGAGCGAGGTGCAGAATGGTGATGAGGCGGTGATGAGGCAGTGATGGGGAGGTGATGGGGAGGTGATGGGGAGGTGATGGGGAGGTGATGGGGAGGTGATGGGCAGGCCTGGAGGATTGATGGCTTGGATGGTGGCTTTTCATGAAGTCGCGGCAGTTGGAAAATCAAGGCGCGGGAGGCACATGCCAGAACACCCATGATGACACGAAGAGGAATCTTGAAGGAGTTGCTCGATCGATTGTGGAGGGGCGTCTCCGCCGAAGCAACGGGGGTTTCGCTTGTGCCATGGCGTCGGATCCGGGGATGCGTGCAACGGTGCAACGGTGCAACCTCATCCTGATCAATTGCTCCGGGTACGGGTACGAGTGCGGTATGGATCCGGGGACCAGCCGTCATTGTCGCGTGAGCGCACATGCTTTTATAAAATACCTGCTCGTGATGACTAAAAAATCTTCATGATGAGCTGATTTCATAATCTAGTAATCTAGAGGAAATGGTAGGTAAACGTGTGAGTACAAGTGTAACTACTTGGCTCGTCATGGTTTTAACTTTTGGTGTATCTTTGTAGATATGTACATACATTCACGTCAGGTGTTACTAAAAAGTGGTGTACATTTGCTGCATGTTGTGAGGTTTGTAGAACAAATTTCACCATTAAATCATGAAATACGGAGTACGTAAAATACACATTATGAATTATGCATGATGTTTATGAAATAGCTGCATCATTCACGCGTTGCTTGTAGCTTGGTCGACGTAAAGCAAACATCCCAGCTCAACCGCGTCTTGGTCCCGGCCATACGTACCTAAGGTAAGCTTCAAGTGGAGATTGAACCCTTGCTCGCAAATTCGCAATATGTACGGAGTACGGAGTACATACCCGCCATATCACCACGTGATCAACGTCGGAAGATCTCCAACTTCAAACCCCACTCCCTCAACCACCACTCTTCTTGGCAAGGAGACTCTTGAGAGGATTCTTCCCTTTGAAACGCAGCCACGTCGAGACATACACAACAGCATAATTAAAGACGATAAAGCCAATAAAGATGCCGAAATCCCTCCATATGTGATCATAGTAGACCGAAAAGCCCCTACCAAATTCATCACCCGTGGCGTACTGGCAAAACTCGCACATCCCATCCGCGCCCTGCTGCACATACCCACCAGCCTGGTCGATAGTGGCCTGCGTATACTCCTGGCAAGACAAGCCAGGCGGCGCTCGAAAACGCGCCAGCTCACCAGGCGCGCACTCGACAGGCTGATCGTGGATCGCAACACCCAGGAACCCCTCGACCAGATAGTGGAAAGGCGAGAGCCAGTACATCCACTCGCGCCAAAACGTGGGCAACTGCTGCGGCGGCACAACCACGCCACAGAAGCTCACAACGAAGAGGAAAAATATGGGCACCAGCAGCGAAGCCAGCAGGTCATTCGGCGCAAACGACGCAATCGCCTGGCCGAAGCTGACATAGTACAGCTCAAAGAGCAGAACCAGCAGCAACGCGAAGCCGGACGTGAAGCTCGAGACGCGAGTCCCGAAAATGCCCCACCACCAGCAGCAGAAATAGATGGCGCCCGCAACAAGGGCGTAGGGAATCTCGACTACCACGGCGGCCGTTGTCCATGCGAACCACGAGTAGATCTTTGAGTTGTTCTCGCGCGATTGGAAGATGTTGCGCGAGTTGAGGAACACAGGCTGCAGCTGCTGGATCAGCGGTGGCGAGATGGTCAAGGTCATGAAGATGGAGAAGAGCCGGTTCTGAAAATCGGTCTGCGAGTAGCCCAGCCGCCAAAAGGTGAAGCAGTTGAACAGTCCCGTGAGGATATGCAGCGTGAACTTGCCCACAATGTACTCGGGTGTGCGCCAGTACGATATGAATGACCGCTTGACCACGGTCATGGTCTGGAAGGACAACGACGCGGCATACTCGCGGTCGTCCTTGAGGCTCTTGCTGGGCTCCATGTGCTTGCGCTTCTCAATCATGTCGTTGATCTCCTGGGACCGCTTGTCGTGCTCCTTGGACCCCGCCCACACGTCTCCCCAGTCTGGGCCGTTGTAGTTGGGATCACCAGCGCCAATGGCGTTGAGCATGAACTCAGCCGGATTGGCATCGGCTGGGCACTTGGACGCCCCGTTGCCCTTGAGGTAATTGATGAGCTCTCGGCTGTCTTCTCCGAGCGGGCCGTGGTAGACTACTCGACCCCCGGACTTGAGAAGGAGCAATTCATCAAAGTGCTCGAACAGCACGGCCGAAGGCTGATGGATTGTACACAACACGGCTTGTCCTGCATCGGCGAGCTTGCGCAGGAAGCGCACAATGTTGAAGGCTGCTCCCGAGTCGAGACCCGAGGTGGGCTCGTCGAGGAACATGAGCAGTTCCGGCTTGGACGCTAATTCCACACCAATCGTCAGCCGCTTGCGTTGTTCCGAGTCGAGGCCTTGGCCGATTTCGCCAATCACCGCGCCCGCAATGTCCCGCATCTCAAGCAGGTCGATGATGGTTTCGCAGTAGTCGAGCTTCTCCTGGCGCGGCGTCTCGCGTGGCTGTCGCAGCAGGGCTGAGAACTGGAGGGCCTCGCGAACCGTGGCGGTCGGTTCATGGACGTCCATTTGCTCTGCGAAGCCGGTGGCGCGTTGAAACGACTTGGGCAGCGGTCGGCCGTCGACAAGGAATTCTCCTTTTAACGTGCCGAAGGTGAGACGCTGGGCTAAAGCGTTGAGGAGGGTTGTCTTTCCGGCGCCTGAACATAAAGAAGTACGTTAGTACGAGAATATCGGGTGACTAACTAACTCTTTCTCCCAGCTGTGGAAAGGGAGCAGGCAAAAAGAGCGAGATGAGAGTACATACCAGACGCCCCCATGAGGGCAGTCAATTTCCCAGGTCGTACATAGCCCTGCACATCCTTCAAGAGTGTTCTCTCACTTTGCTCATAAGGAATGATGTAGTTAATGTCGCGGAACGTGAAAACAGTCTCATTCTTTGCCACTTGGTCCATGGTATCACCACCCTGCTTGGTGCCGTCGCCATCGCCGCCAGTGCGCCCCTTCTCGTTGTTCTGCGACTCCTCGGCCATTCCTGGCGTGACATGGGAGGCTGGTCCCGATTCTTCATCACCCGCGGCATTTTCATGTCCGCCAGACTCAATCGTCTTCTCCAGCTTCTTGGGGACCTGCCCTCTCTTGAACACGGTGATGGCACCGCCCCCGGCATTCGGCTTCATCAGCTCCATGCCTAGCGCGGTGAGAGCGACAAAGAAGAAGAAAAAGGCCCACAGGAAGCCAAAGTTTCGCCACAGGTGAGAGCGCGAGTACGTGAAGGATTCCTGAATGTACTGGCTACCGTCGACGGAGGTCTGACCGGAAACACTGCCCTTCAAAGCACACGACTGATACTGCGGCGACGCCTGCGGACCCTGAGGCACGAGGTAAGGAGGCACGCACTCGAGATCGAGACCGGCAAACTCGTTGGCGACGAGGCACTCGAAACCGTACTGGATCCAATTGATCCAGCGAAGCCAGCTAAACCACGGATGCATCGACGAAGGCGGAATGAGATAGCCGGTATAGACAACGAGAATCTGGACAGAGATTCCAGTGAACCGCGTGGCCAGGTCGAGTGTCTTACACCAAGCCGAAATGGTGCGAAAGAACGCATACGTGACCATGGTGACCATCCACAGGATCAACGTACAGATAAAGAACTGCGACGCCGTCCTCGACAGATTCGCCATGAAGTAGATGACAACATTAAAAATGAATACCTGCACAAACACCATCGGCACATCGCACACCGTCTGCGCAATCGCATACGCAGCCGGGCGGTAAAACGAAAACGACTTATGCTTGAGCAAAATAGGCTTGGCCACAAACGCGGCCGTCTGTTCCGCCAAAGCCAGCAGCGCATTAAACAACAATAACAAGAAGAGCGTGCCGCCGCGTGGAAACGCCCCGGCCGCCGTCTTGGGCAAATTAAAGAACAAGCTACCAACGATCAAGCCCTGGAAGAGCAACCCTCCCCATTTGCCAAACAGCGAGGCCTTGTCGCCCAGCATGACGAGGAATTGCCGATGCGTGCATGCGAGGACCTGCTTGTGAAAGGGAAGGGTGTAGTTCTTGGTGGCCGTCTTCTTGGACCGATTCGCGCGCCTCTCCTCGATGCGTTCCTTCAGAGAGGCCTCGTAATCCTCCATGTCGGCGAGCGCCGCGCGGCACACATCACTCTCTCTGTACCGGGCGGCAAAGTCGCGCGCAGAGCGTGGAATGCGGTCCTCGCACCCCTCTCGGATATTACGCTCGTGATGGTCCACAACAGAGGTGAGGAAATCTGGCGTCGTCCAGCGCTCGCGGCATTCAAAGCCCAGGTCCTCGAAATACTGCTTCGCCTGTTCCGCGGGCCCAAAGTAGAGGCACTGGCCCTCGTCAATGAGCAGAACCTTGTCGACAAGATCATAAAGCGACTGGCCCGCCTGGTAGAGCGATACGGCAGTCGATACATCAGCCATATTAGTCATGGTGCGGATAGAGCGGACGTACTCGAGCGCGGTGCTCGCATCAAGACCCTTACTCGAATTATCCCAGCCCTGCACCGAGGCTCGCGCTATCATGGCCTCGGCGATACTCACACGCTTGCGCTCTCCGCCAGACACCCCCCTCACGAACTCGTTGCCGACCTTGGTCCCGAGAGTGTGTTCAATCCAAAACAGCTTTGTCACCACGCGCAGAAACTCCCGCACATAGTCCTCCCGCGACTCGCCGTCCAGACGGGACTCCTTACCCGGCGTGCGCATCTGCAGCGCAAACGAGAGCGTCCTCTTGACAGACAGAGTCGCATAGTGCAGGTCATCCTCGGGGTTATAAATGATGTCTCCGCGGAAATTCTTCGCCATGTCCTCCGCGCTGGTACCCCCGTACGTGACTTGGCCGTCCACAGCCACGAACCCGGACCTCTGATTGCAAAACGCCTTGAGGAACGTCGAGCACCCAGAGCCAGGACGGCCCAGCACAAGGAGCAGCTCCCCCGGCCGCACACACCCGTTGAAGTCGCTGATGAGGTCTCGAACAGGAGGTTTAGCCGACACCGCGGCCTTGACTGCGGCTTTCCCGTCCCCGGTCCCGCTGCTAACCCGGAAGACACTCCGACATAAATTGGCGATGCTACGGGGAAGGGATGTGAATGTATCTCCGACCGTGGGCTGTAGACCAGCGCCTAATCCCACGCCTTTGACGGTGAGGTTCCGGAACACGACACCGCTATGTCGCGTCTGTTCCTCCTCGCTTTGCTCTTGGCGCTTCTGCCCAAACATCTTTGACATGAGTCGCTTGATCTCCTGGGACTCTTCCTCGTCTTCGGGGGTGCGGTCGTCTCGAGAGGTCCTCCTGCGAGAGAGCGCCCGCACGAGGTCATCTTCTGTCTGGATTGTTCGTCTGCGTCGTATGGATTCTCTGGTCTGTGTCTGCTCCACCTGGCTGCCCGAGGGGGAGAACGAGGCGGAGGAGCTATCAGGGCGTTGGTCTGGGCTCGTTGTATTTTTATTTTGTAGGCCATTGTTGTTATTGTTGGGGGGGCTGAGTGAAGGGCTGTCTGTGTCGTCTCGTTCTGGGATGATGGAGGAATAGGCCGTGGAGCTTGATCCGCGGTAGTCGTCCGCCGACGCAATCTTGTCCTGCGCTGCCATTTTTTTTTTTTTTAAATTTCTTTGATATCGTCTCTTAGCTTGTATCTTTCCTCAGTGTCGTTGCAGCTGCTGGGCAGCGCAATGAATAGCAAAGAAGAAGAAAAGAAGAAGAAGAAGAAGAAGAAGAAGAAGAAGAAGAAGAAGAAGAAGAAGAAGAAGAAGAAGAAGAAGAAGAAAAAAATATGCTTCTCGCGGGAATGAACGGCGCAGCAGCCTGCTGGCCGATGAACGTCTGCTGGAAGAAGACACTCCTTACGCGGTATGCAGTGGAATTTGGCATTCGGAGACAATGATGTGCGGGCGTACCAGCTTTGATATCTTTCGTGTATTATCAATTTCTTAATTTCTTCTTCTATACATAAACATGACAATCCAAGTAACAAATCAAGGTTGTCCATCCAAAAAATCAGACTTTGTTCTTATTCATCTCAAGCCACCCCGATAGGCACCGGGGCTCGAGCAAA
The DNA here is from genome assembly GCA_018360055.1 of Claviceps monticola. Taxonomy (NCBI): domain Eukaryota; kingdom Fungi; phylum Ascomycota; class Sordariomycetes; order Hypocreales; family Clavicipitaceae; genus Claviceps; species Claviceps monticola. The sequence continues at coordinate 61,244 of SRPP01000082.1, forward strand.
ATGTCAGAACTCAATCCACCATCCGGCGGCCCGCCTCAATGGTTCTCCCTAATCTCGTCCAGTCCATGACGAGTCCATGGACCAGCTCCGCGGGTTGAGTCTCCGAGGGGCGGGTGGGCAGCCAAACCTGTACATAAGTATGGTATGTATTTGGTGACGCGGTCATAATCGATCATGGACACATGACGATTGGCTCCGGGCTAGCCTCGCTTCCAACTCCGGCCGGAGTGCGGGATTCCGTGGGGTTGCGGTGCGATGCGATGGCCGATGGTGTGTTCTGAACTTCTGATGCGCTTGGCTGAAATTGGTGGGCGGTGACGGCGCCGGATGCTACAATGTACATAAAGTACGGAGTAACTATGTACTCCGTACAGACGGAGTAACTATGTACTCCGTACAGACGGAGTAACTATGTACTCCGTACAGACGGAGTAACTATGTACTCCGTACAGCTCGGGGATAATATTCATAGATCCGTACCTAAGCCGTAGTTAGCTTGGGGGCGGGGATTGGGATTCCAGAGCAACCTCGTATCATGTGTATGTGTACTCCGTATCTTCCTTCGCTCGGTTAGGAGTTCAGCACGCGGGAATTTCTTTAGAGGTCGACAAAAAACTCCTTTTGCTTTTTTTCCATTCGGGTCCATCTGCATTGCATGTACGGCGGTCGGAGGAGCATATGTTGTTTTTGGAGTTCGACAGAATGCTTTGCATTGGACTGCTTTGCTTCGTTTCTTGTTTTCCCCACGATTTCCCTTCCTTGCCCTTCTTTCATCAGCCTTTTCAACTATTCTTCTTGTTTTTGCTTCTCCTCCCTTCAATTCCCTGTTTATTTCCATTTCCCCTCATCCTTATCCTTTCCGGCCGAGACACTTCCTGCTCGTTCATTCTTTTTACTAATCAAGCATTCTCTTTACAAATCAAGAGCTTCGCCTTTATGGGTTGTGACATCTTTTCCCTCTTTATCCTCGCTCCCACCTCATCCAATCCCCTTTCTCCTAACGCAACATGTCCCACGCCACGTCCACAAAAATCCCCCCCGCTGCCGCCTCGTGTTACTGTGTGTACAGTAGCTAGGTACATACCACGATCCAAGCTTTCTATGTATTTCTAATCCATTCCCCAAGGGATTCCCAACTTTACTAGGTATGTATGTATGTATGTATGTACACCTTGATGAGTGTCCTCGTCATGGACCAACACCCAACACTGTACAAATGCTTAGTGTGGCTTCAAAGCCTGACAAATGTCGCTGAATAATGCTGCTTCACCGCATGTCCAAACTAAAACCCCTCAACTGGAGATACTCCCACGAACCTACCTGCACAAATCTAGGCAGGTCGCCCTTCACATTAAATAAGTCGCCCGCCTCTCCTCATTGACATAGTAAATCTAGCAAGCCTATCCATCATCAATTCCACAAGTAAAGCTCATACCAATCAGCCTTTGTCCATAATTCTCACTTTACACAACCCATTTCATTCATCATGAGCTCCCTCAAGCCCCTCGTCCTCTACTCCCACGCCGGAGGCCCCAACCCCTGGAAAGTGGCCATCATCCTCGAGGAGTTGAGCGTGCCCTATGAGACCAAGTTCCTCGATTTCGGGGCCGTCAAGGCCGAGCCATTCATCTCCTTGAACCCGAATGGAAGGGTTCCAGGGCTCGAGGACCCGAATACCAAGATCTCATTGTGGGAGGTTCGTTGACTATACTCCTCTTTTTCTTGTTTGTTGTTGTAAAAATGCATAGCCGAATCGTTTTAGGCTTGTTGTCCTTCTACATGACATTGTCTCGACTCTCATGACCAAGTACTCCAATTGCTCACGATGCGCTCTCTCCTCTCCCTGTCCATGACATCACATCACAACCCAACGTTCACACCCAATACAAAGAAAGACATCCTACGAATGCCCCTCAAAAAAAAAAGGGGGTCCATCACTAACACACAACACAACACAATCCAGTCCGGCGCCATCATCGACTACCTCATCGACCAATACGACTCCTCCCACAAACTCAGCTACACCACCCCCTCCGAGAAATATCACACCCGCTCCTGGGAACACTTCCAAATGTCCGGCCAGGGCCCCTACTTTGGCCAACTCGTCTGGTTCACCATGTACCACCCCGAGAAGATCCAGTCCGCCACGGACCGCTACGCCAACGAAGTCAAGCGCGTCACAAGCGTCATCGACGGACACCTCAAGAAGCAAAAGACGGAGTATCTCGTCGGCGACAAGATCACCTATGCTGATCTGATGTTCGTGCCCTGGGCCGTAGCCATTGTCGCGATGGCGAAGCTCGATCTATCAGAGTATGACGCCTATTCTGCGTGGTTGAAGCGCTTGACAGATAGACCTATCGTGGCGAAGATCTTGAAGCAGAGGGAGGACGCCATGGCTGCGAATAAGTAGATTTTGAAAATTGAATCATGGCTTGGATGATGGATGATATGATGATGATATTGTAGAATACCTTGGGAGGTATTCAGACCACTCACTCACTCACTCTTTGAGAAAAGTGTGCAGAATTGTTCCGAGAATTGAAAAGATCGCCTTGCATTCATACGTCGGGTTGTTGAATTACACTGTCCACACCTCTCATTAGTGAATCCCAAATAAGAAACACACTTTGAACGCGGCGGTGGAAACGAGAGGGAATTGTGGGCTTAGTCAAACTGACTCTGTGGCAAGTACGAGGCATGCCGCTCTAAATAATAACCCGCTTATGGGAGGACAGTCAAATGTTGAATGCCTGGCCGTCGTCTGCCACACTCTCTGTTACCCCGAGAAGATCAAGTCAGCCACCGACCGCTGCGCCAACCAAGTCAAGCGCGTTACAAGCGTAATCGACGGACACCTCAAGAAGCACAAGATGACATATTCTGATCTGATGTTTGTGTTCTTAACTGTGGCCGTTATCGCCATCGCGAAGCTCGATACTTCCGAGTATGCCGCCTATTCTGCGTGGTCGAAGCGTTTGACGAACAGATCTACCGTGGCGAAGATCTTGAAGCAGAGGGACGAGGCTATAGCGGCGAATCACTAGACAAGACAGACATGGAAATGCACTTGTATTACAACCAGTGTCGTAGTCACAGGATGTGAATGAGTGAACATGACGATAATTATTCCAATATTAAAATAAACCATGACTGATGCTTGAGAACAATATTCTGTGTCAAGACGTTGAGTGCTCACAATAGACAACCCAAGGCAGGACAAAAACCTATTCCGTCCCACCATAAAACCCTCATACCTAGCTACACAGACTGCTGTCCGACGCTGGCTAGTCATTTCGGTCGGCTGCCTTCGGCTGGTTGTCCTGAGCCCCCTCGTGGGAATCTTCCGGGATTGTGGGAAAAGAGAGCGCTGCTACCAGCACCCGCGTGCTGCTCATCCAGCCAGCGCCTAGATGTCCCCCATCGTACTCTGCGAGTAAATGTGTGTGCCGCCATACCATAATCGTCTTCGGAATTGTACGCAAAAGATTCCCGTTCCTGCAGAGGCACATGGTTGAATCTCCAATCAAAAACAGCAGCATAGTGCGATCGATACGACGCAAAAGCCATCATGGTACCAATGACCGAACCTGCCACGATATCAGACCAGTTGTGCGCCGCATCAATGGTCAGCGAGCAGGCAATCATAGCGGCAATCAGTAACGGTAACATGGTCAAGGCAACCTTCCAAAACGCTGGCCTGTAATCGGCCCACACCTTCAACTTGCCATTCAGCCAGAGAAACAAGAATCCAAATCCGGCAAACGCGACTGTGGAGTGGCCACTTGGGAAAGATGTCACGGCATTTTGCAGCTTGAATTTATCTGGTTGTGTGCAGATATCCGTCGTATACATGACGTTCTGGAACCCAACGCCATCGAGGCCCGAGGCGTTTCCTGTCTCGGCCAGCGAGACGTCTGGCATACAAACGGCCAGAAAGTAGGGTCGAAAGCCTCCGACAAACTGCTTGATCAAGACTTGGAAGAGAGAGCCCATGAGCAGTGCCCAAACCGCCCCCATGATAGCAGTGCTGGCATCCCAGGCGGACCTGATTCTGATCTGTGCCAAAAGAACAAAGATGGCAGGCACACCGGCGGATATCAAACCCGCTTGGTATGATTGTATAATCCATCCACGGTCAGGATACGCCCACTGCGGATAGATGATGTCTCCGGAGCCGTCGAAGGTGAGGGGAAACGTCCGCACCACCTTGATAGGGACGTAGTAGATCTGAAGGCGAACGAGCGGAGCAAGGCAGAGAATATTGTTAGTAAAGTTATTGGCGGCGCTCCAAATTCCAGAACAAGCATAGAGCGGAAGAAAGAGGGGGACATCCGTCACCACGACACCGGATCTCAACGTACAAAGAGGCTCAGTCCAGCCACAATCAGCATCGTGAGCAAATTTCGAAGGTTGAGACGGAACCACTCCCCCAGAAACGATTTCCAACCACGAGAAGAAGAAGAACTCATCGGCAGCGCCAACCTCCCCGAGTTGAGGTTTCGAGAATGGTCTTCCAGTGCATGCGGCATGGCTTCCGAGTTTCCGCCCTACGTGTTCGCCTTTTCAGCCATCGCAGTGTCCCGGTGACGGAGTGGCAATGGGATTAAAAGGGGCCAAAAGATAATACGTGGAGCTGGTGAGAGAAGAAAAGAAGCACCTCACACTTCTCACGCTGAAAGAGGAGATGTTGAGAACTGTAGATCGGAATTGCTATCAGGAAGGTATGGCGGAGAGCCTCCAAATAGCATTGATGATGGGAGCTACGCATCGTGCCTGCAGAAACGACCAGACTCAGACTGTTCCTACTCCCAGCAATAGCACATGGATTGGTTCACACAGTGACGAGGGACCAACACCTCATCGATCACAGTGCTCACGTTGAAACATGCATCCGCCTATTTGTGCGTTCTCAAAGGGGATGACTAGTACCGCAGTTCGGTTACGAATCAGTGGCGCGGCACATTGAAAATATTTTCCTTGTCCTGTCAGCACGGCACCAGCTCAAAGGTACTTTGCCACGTACATCATAGACGAAAGATGGCTTCAAAAGGTGCTCATGGCCAAAATCGTTTGTTATCATGTTTCCAATTCAATTGTCACAAAATGCGTAACATCAAGAATGCTCGATAGAAGAGAAAGTTCCGGACAGAAATAAAAGTCTTTACAAAGCGAAAGAAAATCTAATTCCAAAATCACATATGCATGTGTGCAGTGCACACTTTGATGTTGCATTCCTCCCAAAGGTATATACACACGCTTGTACATGCCACGCTAATTTACAAAGCCACCATACCGGCACCAACGCCAACAGCAACAAGCATGTACAGACTGATGGCGAAATCGCCAAGGGAGAAGACGCGAGCCATGGAGGCACCATGGACAGCGAAACTGTCATTAGTGCCAGTGGCCTTGGCAGCACCGCCACCAACGGGTGCAGTGGCGGTGGCGATCTTCTTGTTGGTGTCGCTTGCGGAAGCGAGAGCGGCGGAGCAAGAAGAATCAGAGCTGCCAGAGGCGGTCTGAGCAGAGCCGTCAAAGTCGCAGGCAGTGCTAGCCTTATTCTGCTTGATGTAGTAGGCGTCCAAGACGTAAGCCAGCTTAGCCTTGTCGTCGCACATGCTGTAAGCACCATAGACACCAGTGGTGGCGTTTGCGTTGATGCCAGCGCACACATCGGGAGACTTGGTGCAAATGAAAGAGAAGACATCACCAAACTTCTTGGCAGAAAGGTCAGACTTGGGAACGCAGGCCCGGGACTTGGACATGCAGTCGCAGAGCTTCTGATCAGGAGCGGGGGGCAGAACACTGTTCGCTCGCCAGTTGTCGGTCAACTTGGGGCAAGCATTCATCTTGCCTGAAGGCTTGTAGTCAGACATGCTGACACCCTTGGGCTCCGCCTTGGCAACCTGCTTCTTAAGGGCGTCAAAGTCCTTGAGCTTGGTAGCCTTGTCACCGGTGACCTTAACCAGACCTGAGAAACACGAGCGTTAGCGACGAACAAGATTGACATGCTCCTGAAATGCTCCTGATTGGAAGACTCGTTTCTTCACGTACCGTAATCATTGGCCTCCTGGAAGTACATGTAAACAATGCCACCGCTGAAGACGCCAGTCATGTCATCAGAGTAGAGAGCGCCCGTTTCTTGGAACATACGATTAGCAGCACCGTTGTTGTTGCAGCCATATTCAGCGAAGAAGACTGGGACCGAGTAGTTCTCGAAGAACTTGACCTGCTCATCGTAACCAGACTTCTGCATGGTGCTCTCTCCGCACCACGAGTAGATGTTGTAGCCCCAAAAGTCGATAGACTCGTCAACGTTGTTGCAGTTGAAATAATCGGCGATTTCAGCACGAATATCTTTGTCATCGTTGGCGGCATATCCAACACCAAGCCAGCGACTGATCTTCTTGTTGCCCTTGATGTAAGCCTTGGTGTCACGAACGGCAGCCTTAACGAAAGCAGAGGCTTGGGTGTTGTTCTTGGCGTTGGAGACTTCGTTGCCGGCGAAGAAGCCGATCACGTTGGAGTACTGAGCAAGCTCATCGATAACAGCGGTGTAACGCGCAAACAACTCAAGGTCCCACGAAGGGCTGTCGCGGTTGATGGAAGTACTAGGTTCACTGAGGTCCGATACGACATAGATGCCAGCGTCCTGCAACAGCTTCATGCAAGCACTGTGATCGGCCTTGGGGTCGACGGCATAAGTTCGAATGACGTTGGTGCCGAGCTCCTTCAGCAAGGGCACATCACGCTGGCATTGTTTCTCATCAGACAGAGGGTCGGCGTAAGTCTTGCTGAGATCGGCGCGTCGGGCAATAGTGCCAGCACCAGTACCAACTTCTTTTTGGTAAGCAACACCCCTCATGAAGAATTGAGTTCCATTCTTGTAAAAGAACTTGGATCCCTATTTCAAGCAAATCATGTTAGATACGGTTTAGGCGCGTCGAGCCGATCGCTCGCCTCAAGTTGATGAAGCATACCTTGGCCTCGATCGGTTGCAGATCAGCGGCAATGGCGCTCCCTGCCAGAGCGAGAAGCGACACAGAGAGCTGAGTGAGTCCCATGATGACGGAAAGCAGATACAGCAACAAAAATAATGATCCTAAGCTCTGCTTCGTTCTATCCTATCGAGAGCAGATATCGTATGGAATAAAAAGGGCGTGAAACGATTGTTCGTCAGAGAGCGTCGGGAAAATTGGTAGACAGTCGATGTTCGATCGTTCTGGACTAAATGAGTGTCGTGAAAGGCGGACCGTAAGAGGTATCCAACCTCTAGTGATTCAAGAATTAGTTGTAGATGAATATGAAGAAAGAAGGATAGGGAAGATGACAAGAAGAAGGACCAACATCAAGGACGCGCTGGGGTCGGGAAATGAAGGTGGTTTTTGTTTGAACTCAGGTCCGCGAGGCAGGCGGGCCAGGGGGCGTTGAGGGGGTGTGGCCACTGGCGTTGCTCAACGGAGAGAAGCGAAATTACTGGCGCTGATGAACCAGAGTGGGACTACCTAATTAGGGGGCACATTCGGAGTACATACATAATGTAGCTCGGTTGTGGCGCAACAACACAGGCATTCAGGGCCCCGAGTCTCTACGCCACAGCACCACCCCTTGTCTCGTCTGCACTCCGCACACCCACTAACCCCACCCGCATCCTCCTGGATAGCGAGGCGCAGCAGCGGCGTGTGACGAACCTTGACGATCACCGATCAAGGGGCCCTTCACTTCGGTGGTGTACCGTCGGTAGTACCTAGGTATGTACTCCGTACTGAGGTAGGAGAAAATATGGGAAGGTCGGAGGACCGGAAAAGGTGGAAGCCCGGACAAAGGTCAAAGGGGTCTTCAGACAGACGAAGAATGTGATCTCAGTTGAC
>SRPP01000083.1:0-68380 GCA_018360055.1 Claviceps monticola
TCTTGTCACCTCTTGTCACCTCTTGTCACCTCTTGTCACCTCTTGTCACCTCTTGTCACCTCTTGTCACCTCTTGTCACCTCTTGTCACCTCTTGTCACCTCTTGTCACCTCTGGTGCGACTTACATGGGCGCTCCTCCAGCAGACATGCGAGATCCTGCGATTCCAACAATCGACATTGGTACGAGCGCCGCTGGCCTCAACTCTACTTGACAAGCTTTGGAGTAGTCCTGTGAGCTTAATCGGACATGTTGTCTGTCAGAGTCGACAAGCCACCACTGGCCCATCTGACCCGGATAGTCGGCGGCTAGAACATGGCCACATGCGCGCTGACCTGACTGTCGCGAAAACGATGTTGCCATGTATCCATCTGTAAGCCCGACGTTTTGACGAGATCCGGGATGTGAGTGAGAGTTCCTTGTTCCCGGCCGCGATGGTCGACAGAATGACTCAAAACCCCCGGGCGTGCCTCATTGCGGATCCAGCTCTGTTTGAGTGGTTCGTTTAAAACTTTGAGCTGGGGGTGCAAGTCTTTGTTGCATGGACAATCTGGCGAAGTCCCGATCCCCCACGTGTATCGGATCTCAATTTGCGTTGAGGGGTAGCGTTGTGCCGACGGATCCGGGACTACTTGTCTTGAAGTGGTCATAGACATTTTTCAGGCGCCGCAACTCTCGTTGGATATTCACGGGTCGATACACAATCTTACGATTCTTGGATTCCCACTAACTATAACTAGTTACGGTGTCACTTAAGGGTCGGTTTCTTAGAGAGGTGCTATTGTCAGGTATCTGGAATTCCTCGCAGAAAGCGCAATCTTCTGATCTCCGAGCCCGTGAATATCTATCTACCTAGGTACCTCCAGACTTGAACGAATCCTTCTTTCCTGGCAAGGCCAAGCCCCACGGCGCTAAGGTGATCCCTACCAGGTACCTGTGACGGGCCTAGGCCTCGCAGACTGTGGATCTGTATGGATGACCGAGATAAGGGGAGATAAGGGCAGCCAGCGCTAGCCCTGACGATGCGCCTCGTGCGATTTCTGTATTATACACTTCAGCTTACACTCTTTGGCCAGAAGCGCCACCTAGCTATGGAGCTTCATCGCAATGATGAGCGAGACCTCAAAACGAGAACCAGCAAGTTGCTTTACAAGACGTCCTACGTTTGTCTCTGGCTCTGTTGTCTGTGGCTCACGGAGTAGGTAATTCGTCTGCTTCACTGCAATAATGAGGCGACGACCTCGAGATGAGAACCAGCAAGTTGCTTGCAGAGATACCAATTTGCTCCGAGTGCTCAACGGGTACCGTAGGTTTTGAGACGAACTGCGCGCCGGGTACGATTTCAGTCGGCGACAGGTATGATCCACAATTTGTACCCCATAATTTAAGTCCGTTGTGCCCCGCGCTAAAAGAAAGTGCATGCAAGCTCCTCAAGTTTTCCGTAACGTCATAAACCTCAACGACGACGACGGCCACCCACATGTTACAACCATCACACATCGCTTTAGCCACCCGACGCTATCGCGACGGCTGACAAGCCTTGGCCGCGTTCTCGGAATACTTTCGGCCAGCGGTATGGTCCCCCATGCCGTCATCACATCTTCGACATCATTGCACGAGATGAGAAGCTACAGATGAGCTAGTGTCATCACCGCTGGTGTTGGAACTTGGAAATACCCCTAGCAAGAGAGGAAACACGCGGCGATTCCGCCCTAGATAACATTGACGGATTCTCTGATTTTCAAGACTCATTTCTCCTCATTGGGGACCCCGAGGACGGCACAAGCCTTCGCGGCCTGCCACGAGTGTCGCGAAAGAAGCAGCAGACAGTCCTATGCCACCTGCCAGTGCAGGCAGTCGAGTCGGACATCATTATCAGCACTGCCGCCAATCGGGAGCCGACTCAGGTATCTGCGCCAGCTATAGAGCCCGGCGAGCCCCTTCCTCCTATCTTGGATAGTTCTCGATAATAACTTTGCCCGGTGCCGGCATCGACCTCTCGAGTTAGGAGTCAGCCACCGCCGGCCCTGTTTGCCTCGTGACAGACGTCGCGTATGGCGGCAAGGCTCCTCCGTCCGAGTGCCAGGCCTGTCGAATAGCGATATGAAACAGAAGAAGGAGAGGCCCTACGAGCCTCGAACCGCCGCGCGAAGGCGTCACAAGTGACTCGAGGGTTCGCTCGGCGCAGTAAACCGTATCACAGGGTATGACTATTGTCGGAGATTCTGAGGGAGTCATCCCGGACACTCAGAGAGGAGGATAATAGGCGTATCTAGGTGCAATTGGCGATGGTAGAATTATTCATCCAAAGGCCCTGTCGCGCACTTCACCTGCTCGTATGCCTCAACGCCCCACTCCATTTCTCTTCTTCTAAGCTAGCTACCTTCAAAAACACCGTTTTCTCATTGCATGAATACCTCTACTTATCTGATCTTCACTACCTACTGAGAAACGCGAATTCGTAGCTGTTTGGAACGTGACAAGGCGCGAGGGTCGTGCGTACAACCGGATGTAGTTGTAACATGTTGACGCCGTTGGGCGAAGGGGCGCGCTTCGCTTAATGCGAATTCAACGAGAGCCAATCATTTCGCCAAGCCTTTTATGACTAAGCCATAGAGATTTGAGAGCCTTCGAGTGTGTAGAAATGGCTTTGCTGCACTGTAATTTGGGCGAGGTAGTTACATGTTCGAAGAGAAAAGGCCCAAGGAGTGAAAAATGGACCGTACCTGGCGCCGACTGAAGTCTTACTTGGCGCGCAGTTCGTCTTCTAGGTTTTATTCGGTGAATCCATAATGCCAAAACTTGGCTTCGCCTTTGTAAGTGGAGAATACCGACACGGATTCACCGAATGGTAACTACTCCGTAACTACACAGTACGGCAAAGGCACAGACCCCACCTGGCACCAACCCGTCACTTGTCGTCATCCACACCACGACTTCCACGCTCTGAGCCAATTTGTGAACATCGTGTCCTTTCCAGACAACACATGCCACCCATTATCTCTCGCCACTTTCTTCTCGAGCGCCCTTCCTCTACTTCTTACTAATTTTCGGCCACGCTCAGCATAGCCTTCTTTACCACCACTCCACAGGTTCGCCATATCGCATCCATGGGCCTCTCATATATTACATCCATCGTGACCGCCGCGATCTAGGTACTGCCATAGGAAAGTATCAATAATCCATAGCTCTGGCTCCTGCCAGGTCCCAGGGCAAATTTTTCTCGGGCAGACAACGAAACATCCAGCAAGACTCGAGTCATCTTCGTTCGTCCCGTCGTCCAAGCCCGCCATTCCCCTATACACACGGAGTACAATTCGTGGTTTTCTACGGTATTTTCTCCCACAACTCGCAAGGGACGATTAACCCACTCAACGGGAGCCCCCCCCCCCTCCCCCCCAAAAAAGATGCACACAAACATCCTCCCTCTCCTCCTCGCGATCCTCGCCCCCCTCCCTCTCACAAAAGCGAGCAGCCGGCCCAGCCGCGCCATCCTCCTCTCCCAAGTCGAAACCCTCACCGTCCGCGGCCACGGCGCCAAAACGACACACCGCCGCGTCTCCGCCATCCCTCAACTCAAATGCACCTCCTCCAAAGAAATCTGCAACCTATATGATGTGGAAGTCATGCGATGCACCAACCAGGGGTCCTCATACGGCGGAGAAGACATCGAATGGAGCTGCTCTGCCTCGTTGCCCGAAGAGCTCAAGCTGGGCAGCACAGAGGTCATATGCGAGGGCTACGACAGCGCAGACGATCCATACGTACTCAAGGGGAGTTGCGGCGTCGAATACACCCTGATATTGACGAGTATAGGGCAGGCGCGCTATCCGCACATAGCGAATCCACGCGGCGGGTATTTCAGCGACGGGCAGGGCGGCACAGATGGAGCGGCGGTGTTGTTCTGCATCATCTTTGTAGGGGTGCTGGTATGGATTCTGTCCTCGGCTTGTAAGGCGACGCGTGATTCTGGTAGACACGGACAGGGCAACAGGGGAGGATGGGGAGGAGGTGGAGGTGGTGGAGGGGATGATGATGGTGGCACTGGCGGTTTCGGAGGAGGTGGATGGGGAACTGGGAACGATCCTCCACCCCCGTACCCCGGAACGAAGCCTTCGTCGGCTTCACAATCACAACCGTGGTACTACCCGGGTTTCTGGAGTGGTCTGGCTGGAGGCGCCACTGCTGGGTACTTGGCAGGTCGGCGACGAAACGATGACCGACGGGCCTATGGCGGCGGATGGGGCGGGAGCAACACTTGGGGATCCGAACCCTCCTATTCTCGGCCATCCCCTGCATTTTCTGCCCCGGCGCGACCTTCCACCAGCTCGTCTCAACGTGAAAGTACAGGTTTTGGCTCGACTCGCCGCCGATAGAAGCTCCTGCCTTTCTCTAACTTATTGGGCACTGTCTCCAAGCGGGTGATGGAATAGTACGCATGGTCAGGACGTCAAAGAAGACATCATTTAGCGAAACAAAATAATTGACAGACGAGAGCAAAAGAAACGTAGAGCATGTGCACGATCATCACGACGTTATGTAGGTGGCTAGCTTGGCAAGGAGTCATTCGTTCATTTGGTTTCAGTTTTTTACTCGTAGCATCGTATATAATTTATTCCTCTGACTCCATTTATATCCAAAGTGATGGACTCCAAACTCCGATGCTAGCCCCAAATTCCTCCCAGCATAATTATTTGATGTTTGATCTTTTCTTTTAAATGTCTTTGTGCTAACCTAACATATACATGTGGGAAGTTTACAGTTAGTACCCTGGTCTTCATTCTCTGCTTCTAAAAGTACAGTATCCAAACCAGGCCGCTCGCTTTCGCTTCGTAAGCGGACCCTGTGATGACTCGGCTCGGCGTTCCTCGCACTCGGTATCGTCAAGGCTGACTAGCTAGCTAGGCAGGCAGGTAGATAGGTGCCTCAGGATTGACTTGAGATGATTGTCTACCGAATTCGTCGTTGTGGATGATGCAGATATGTACTGCAGAAGATTTCCAGATCTTCGTGAATCCGCCGCGGTAGACATTGTCTCTGTATTCGGCGCTCGGCACAGTTCGTCTTCATCTATAATGTGCATTAATGATGAACGGGCATCGCATCCATCTTGTCAAATGCTCGAGAGCACGTAGGGCACTTGCGCATCCTGTTGCTTATACGGTCGTCTACGCATTTGTTGCAGAACAAATGACCGCACGTTTTGAGTGCCGTGTTCTTGAAATTGTTCCTGCAAATTGTGCAAAGCGCAAACGTCTATGGTAGGATAACACATTAGCATTCACGCAACAAGAACATCCGGTCTTGCTTCTTCTCGCGCCTTGTTCAAAACGTTTCATAAGACTTACCCGAAGCATCTCCTCTTCTTCCGACGAGTTACTTAAAGCCTTGCTCTTCCAATTTTCGCGTTCCTTTTGCGCGTGCTCGACCCGCACCTTCAGCTTCTCCATCTCGGCTTCTTGAATGGCATGCCGTTCCCTCATAGCGGCCGAAGCATTGTCCCGGGCTTTGACAAGACTGGTGAGCTCACTGAGCTGGCGGTTGAGGGATTCCGACCGTCTAACAGCCTCCATGCTCGTCGATTCCATCTTCTTAATTTCAATAGTCAGCGTCGAGTTGGTCTGCTTCAGATCGCTGACTTGCTTCTCCAAATTGCCAAGTAGTAAACGGGTTTGCGCCTCCAGGTCTTTCAGTTGAGCAATGATCTCAGCACTTTTGCTGTTCTGATGTCTCAGCGATCGGATTTCGTTGTTTCGCGTATCAGCATCTTTCCTTGCCGCAAAGTACTTCTGGTCTGCCTTGCTTTTCTCGGCTATCAGGAGCGCGATCTTTTCTTCCAGGGCAACAAAGTCAAGCACCTTCTTCTGCGCCAGATCCTTCATCTTTTTGTAAGCCTTTTCGATGGACGGCAATTCCTGGTTGATGGATTGGAAGTCTAATTGTAACTTTTTATACTTCTGGCGAAGCTCATCTTGCGAAAGTTCTTGATTGTCATCTGCATCGAGCATTTCCACATCTTCTACGCACTGTAGCCGAGACGTTTGAGACTCGAGGGCAGCGATTCGGTCGTCTTTCGCCGTTGACAAATCTTTGATAAGCTCGATCGACGTTCTGTCCTGCTCCATGCTAGCCTTCCTTTGTGTGTTCTCGGCCAAAATTTCGTCTCTCGCAGAACGCACTCGCGCGAGGTCTTGATCCCTCGATATTATGTCAGCTTCTAATTCTTGCGTCACCAAATTGGCATCGGTCTCGAGCTGGTTCTTGTACGCAGTACGTTCTGCTTGGAGCTTTTCAGCCTCCTCTCGAAGGTGCTTGTTCGTAGCCTCCAGGTTGTTGATTCGCTTGATGAGGTCTTCGTTCTGTGCCTTGAACTGCTTAAAGACGTCTGTTCGAATAAAGTCTTCATCTGTCCATGTGTCCCGTCGTGACTTGAGCGTCGAATTCTCGTCCTGGAGCGTCTTCAGCTCCGAGAGGAAGGAATCCAGCTGTTCTTTCTGTTTCTTGGCCGAGGCAGTGACCTCCTCGTACTTGAGAAGCAATTCATCAGCAGAGCCGTTGACATCAGTTGGATCAGAGCTGCCATCATTCGCAGCAGACGCCGCGGCAGCTGCCGCCCCAGCAGGACGGGTCGAATTGGCAATTGCTTGCTGCTCCATTTTTTGCACTTGAGCGCTCCGGGTGCGATCCAGCTTCTTCTCTGCTTTGAAATAGCGCAAGGTCGCCGCATTCAATTGCTCCGATAGCTGATCCTTTTCAGTATTCAGTCGGTCCAGCTTCAGCATGTAGTCTTTCTGAGCCGCAAGCAGCTTAGTCACTTTCGTCTCCAGCGCTGCAGCTTCTGGAGATAGCGAATCACGTTGGGCAGACAAGCGGGCAAGAAGAGACTCGGCCTTTGTCTTGATGGTCTTGCCCTTATCTTGCAAATGGCTTTGGAATTCGTTCAAGTCCTTGAAGGTGATACCGCTTAGGTACGGCGGATCTGCGGGAATCCAAATCGTTAGCCCATGCCCAGATCCGAACCGAAAAAGGAAATCTGTTATCATATATACCGGAAGCAACGGGATCGTCTGATATTTGAGACTCTGCGAGAAGCTCCATCTCTTCCAGTAACTAACCCGATTTTTCATTAGCAACCGGGTTCGAAGCAAAATGGACGTCAAGAGACTTACTTGACGCCACCATGCATCGATTATTCTCAGATGATCATCGTGGTGGACACATCGTTTATGTAATTCTTCGAGACGTGATTCCGCAGTCGCAGCCTTACGGCTATATTCTTGCATCTGACGATAGATCGCACCCTTTGTATAGGCCTTCAAGTGAAGAAAAGAATCGCGGTTAGTAAATTGGTGCACTCAAGCTTGACCAAAAAACAGATATAACGTCGTGAACTCAGAACCAAATGAGATAGGTTCCCTGCCCTCGCCAGCATCCGAAACATAGAGAAAAGGCATTTCTCGAGGCATTCCAGGACATACGTGCCGCTCTTGAGTCTGATAATGTTGCCCACACGACCCGATATGTTTTTTGACTCACGACAGATCTCGCAGACGAAGTGATTCGGGCAGGTAGCATCGAAACAATCACCCCCGGAATACCTGAAAAGATGATTTGGATGCCATGTAGCAATCTGCAAAGGGAGATGTGGATGATCGTGCTTATGCGATGCTTACCTCAACCCAGCCTTCTTCCTTCATTTCGACAGCGTCATCTTTCGTCTTGGATCCATTCAGGGCAATTCTCTTGCTGGGAGGAGCAAGTTCATCGGTGCCACCGATGGGAGGCCTTTTCCTGTCCTCCATCTTGGGAAGCAGAGACGGGTGAGGTGAGATAGATTGTGACGTTGCTACAGGCATCAGACAACGCGTCAGAAAACGAAGCCCTAGATCTCAGTGGGGAAGGTAGGCCAGAGCAAGGGCTGAGTTGCGGCGTTGACGCTCAAGAGCCACGTCTCGTCCTGCAGCTGACACCGCGGGGGCTATCATCAATCAAGCTGCGTGATAAGTTGCCTGGAATGGAGGAATGGTGATGGGGGAGAGAGACTGATCGTGGCCAGGAGTTGAAATTTCGAAGTTGACTCGCAAATCAGCGTTGCTGCTGCGCTAAGTCAGGACTAGCCTCACACTATACTTCTTTGGGCACGATCCTGTCGATGCATGCATTCGGATAAATGTTGCTTTCCTCCCGATAAACTCGGGGATCTTGACAGCCCCACTTCCATTTCTTGAAGTTGCATCGGTCAAATACGTACAAGGGAAGGGAAAGAGAAAAGCGAAAGCAGATGAACCACTTTCTCCTGCTCTAGAATGAAGTGAAATTCTCGTCGCCTTCTTTGAGCTGTGGTCTGGCAGTGTCGACACTTCTACCATCTTTTCTTATCACCTATTCTCCCAACATGAGTTCCATGTTCAAGAAGAAAGGCGGCCTCGCCTTCAAGCCCAAGGCTCCGGTTGCGCGAGCCAGACCACAGGCGTCGACAGCGAAACCTACTCCAGCACCGACAGCGACACCAATAGCACAATCCACGTTCGAAGTAGAAAAGGAATCAGAGATCGAAAAAGAACCAGAAACCGTCGATGATGAAGTCGATACCCGTCCAGCTCGACGGAGAGACTCGCCAGTACCTGTAGAGGAAGAGGCAGGAGAAAAACAGAAGGATTCACCAGTAGCGTCCAGGCCAAGCACTAGACGAGCGTCACACAATCAACAAGTAGACCCTGCGTTGGAAGATTCAATATCAACGCAAGCAGGACAAGCGGCGGCTCAAAGCAACGAGATCATAGAACCGGACCCAGTAGTAGTTGAAATTGCCAAAGTTGCTCCTCTGTCAGAGCTGGCATCTGGCGTCCCCGCGCGGCGTCAATCGACTGCCGAACCCTTACCGCAATCATCACTGATAGACAAGGCTACCACTACTGCAACCACAAACGGTGATAATATACCATCGTCTAGCGAAGTCTCTGCCGACCCAAGACCTACGGAATCGGTAGACGAGAGCCAGAACGTCCATATACGGGCTCCTATGCTAGAAGAAGAAGCAGTAGCAGCGTCAAGTCATGCTGAAATACCGACTCCGACACCGGTTTCAAAACCGGCTCCGACACGAACGAGGGCGCGGAACCAGACCGCCGCGGCCTCTACCGCTGCCGAAAATGCATCGACAGAGGACGGCGAGGCCACTCAGGGCGAATCATCACGCCCCAAAAAACGTCAAAGGAGGACGGCAACACAAAAGCAGGATGGCGAAAGTGGAACAGCGCCAGCGCCACGGAAACGAAAGACACCCGCCCCTAATGCGAATGGTTCCAGATCACATCCACGGCGAGCGCGCTCCCCAACACCTGACGACGCGGAAACCCAGGTCGTCGATTTACAGAAGCTCAAAATGTCAGACCTGACAAAGGACCTGCGAATCGGCAAAAAGTTCAGTCGCCACGACGAACTTCGCGAACGCGAACGCAAGGCTCGGATGAAAGCCAAACTCGAAAAGGACCTCGAGATACCCGGCGAAGCAGGAGGCGATTCCAGCAACACAAACGATAAAACATCGCAATCCCCCGCCCCCGGCGGCACCCAATCCACAGCCAAGCCCAACTCTGCCGCTAGCACATCGACACCCGCCCCAGCCGCCATCTCAGGACCTCAATTCCGCATCGTCGACGGCCAAATCGTCGTAGACCAAGACTCCCTCGTCATGGACCGCCACGCCCGCGCCGCAGCCGCCCAAGCCGGCGAAGACATGGAGACGATTGAAGAAAACGACTTCACCCGCCTCATCACCTCCTCATCCTTCATGACCACCTCCAAGCTCAAAGGCCCCAACATCTGGACCGAGCCCGAAACCGAGCTCTTCTACCGGGGCCTCCGCATGTTCGGCACCGAATTCGAAATGATTTCCAAAATGTTCCCCGGCAAACAGCGCCGCCACATCAAACTGAAATTCAATCGCGAGGAGCGCCACAACCCCGCGCGGATTGATGCCGCTGTCATGGGCGAGAAAACCATCAAGATGGATTTAGATGAATACCAGGCCTTTACGGGCGCCAGTTTTGAGCCCGTAGAGGATATTGAGGCTGAACAGCGCAAGATCCAGGAGGGGTATGAGGCGGAGAGGCAGAGAGTTGTGGATGAGCAGGCGGAGATTATGCGCAAGAAGCGCGAGGAGTTGTTTGCGGATGATGAGGAGGATTCAGGGAGGAGGAAGAAGGGCAAGGGGAAGAGGAAGGGGAGGCAGGCTATTTCGTATGGATTGAATGGGGAGCCGATTGTACCGCAGGATGCTTGATTGGGTTGAGGACGTCTTTATATGGATTGAGACTCAGCGCCGACTTGTAGGATGGTATGTATGGCTGGGCGTGTTCCAAGAACATGCTACATATGGGTTTTATGCGGTTTTGAACCAGGATTTCGATTATGTGATTTGTTGGAAATGTTGAGAGCGAGCAGGTATGTATGCCTATTTTTGTCTTTGGGAATATAGAGGGGTTCTCTTGTACGGATACGGATACGGATACATGCACACATATGGAAAGTATCATGGGTGGGCGTCCGGCGCAACGGGGTTACCAAGAGATTCATTTCAACTCGAGAAGCTTGTGCCATTGGTGCCTGTGTGATGATAAGTATGCTGCCTCTAGGGGCGTTTTTGCCCATCGAGGATGCGTCTTTTGGCACATCCGCCTGCAATTTTGATCGCGGCAAGATTCAGTTAAACATGATTACTTTCTTAATCTAGAAAGTCATAACGCAGCCTTTATGGTCACCGTAATCCGGCTGCCCATCGTAAACACCCGTGACTAAAACATTTTGAAAAGCTGAAGTATAAGACCCCTCAAGTGTGAACTTCGGGGTTGCATGTATGTATTGGAAACTACTGATGAATCCTCCATCAATGAGACTCCCCCTTCCTTCATTACGAGAACATGCCCTAGCATGTTCCATCGCACCACCGGATGCGCAAGCGATGACTTGCGTACTTCAGAGTTCTGCCACAATAGCAATCGTATGAATAGAAATTTTTTTCCTCCCCTCTTTGGCTAATGAAGCCGGCGAACTTGCCTCGAATTTCCCTGCAATTAGAGTTTCGTTCTTCGTAAACATAACGAGACATTTCATCAAAGGTCTTGCCTTGACTTTATCTCCTGCGCTCAATCCCTCGCCACTTCCTCGTGAAGTGCTCGCGAACTCTCCCTACTTATACTCTTTGCGCTCTGCGCTCCCCCCGCCCCGATGGCATTGATATACCCTAGTTCGCGGCAGGCCCCTCCTCGTCGTCGGGCTGATCGAATAGAAAGTTGGCTGCGAGCTCTTCGTTCTTGTCGCACGCAAAGTAAGCCTGAATGGCTTGGTCCCGATCGAATCCAAGTCGACATAACTGCCAGGTTTGTTAGCAAAGCCTGTTCGATTCATGAGCTGGCGGAGAAAATGCGGGGGCACCACCCTCTCAATGGCGTCACGCTCCTCTTCAGTGACAGAAATGGCCTGCGCGCCAGGAGGCAAGGGGACATCGTCATCGGCACTTTCGCCAAGAAGTTGCAGAAATTGGTCCGGGTTGGAGGCAATCATTTGTGCAAGTTGTGGGTTACCCGCACCGAGCTGTTGCAAGATGGGCTCAAGCATCTGTGGCTGCTGCTGGACGACCTGACGAAGCTGCTGGAACTGAGGGTTATTTCGCAGGAACTCCAAGTTTGCCAGATCGACCCCCCCTTGACTTGCGGCGGCAGTAGCGGCGACAGCCGCGTTACCGCCCCCAAGACCCCCGCGACCACCTCCGTGCTGAGCCGCGAGGTCGAAAAGATTGACACCGCCATCATCTTCGTCCTCTTGTGTCGCTCCTGGAGCAGTCTGTGCTGAGGCAGCCGCTGGGGCTGTCTGGCGCGCTTGTTGTTGTTGTTGCTGTTGTTGTTGCTGCTGTTGTTGCTGCTGTTGTTGCTGGATGTTCTCGGGAATGCCCTACGTTCCGATGAAAATGGACTGTTAGAAACCTGAACCCATAGTAGATCAAGACTTGTCGAGCACATACGGTCAGAAGGTATTCTACAGCTCGATCGGGGTTGTGGAAAGCTGCACGCATAGCAGCTTCGATCTGACTTCGCTCAAAGCCCATAGCTTCCATGTTTGCAATAGCCTCAGTGCGCTCAGCGCCCAAGGCCAGACCTGAAGCATTTTGACCACCTGTACCAGTTTCACCCGAGCCTTGAGGAGTCGGTGTGGCTGGCACAGCTTGTTGACCGGAGGACTGGGCAGGAGGAGCGGGCGCAAGAGGAGCAGCAGGTGTGCTCGTAACAGGTTGAGCGGGAGTAGCCGGAGGAGCGGCAGTCGAGGGCTGAGCAGCTGGAGCAGCGGGCTTCTCCTTTGGCTATATCGGTATGCTTAGTATTCGCGACGTCTCTATAGCGCCAAAAGTCTGCAAGACGTTGGAGCGTACCTTGTTCACCATGCAGACAACAAAACCCTTCTCCTCGATTTTGTAGGACTCCACCGTCTCATCATCTTTCAGGATTTTGCCTACGCAAATGTTAACTCGTTTTTGCTGCGCAAGCTGGAACGCGGGGGTGTCGAACCGGAGTAGATGAGCTTCTGGTGCGTGCGGTCCCATCCTTTCTCTTCCGTGATCTTCTCCTTGACAGTAGAAATCTATCGTGTCGAGTCAGTGGAACAGGCCTGTGCGAGTCGGCAGAGGCTGCTGAAGCGTTGCAGCTTGAAAAGGAGATTCGACGTACTAGGTCGGTAGGTTCGACCTCGAGGACGAACTTTTGCTGTTTCAGATCCTATAAGACGGAAAAGAATTAGATACATGTCGGTCTTCGGATGCACAGCGCTTGGCGATGCCATAATGGACCAGGCTCGATCAAGTTGCAGCTACACGGAGTATCAA
The DNA here is from genome assembly GCA_018360055.1 of Claviceps monticola. NCBI lineage: Eukaryota > Fungi > Ascomycota > Sordariomycetes > Hypocreales > Clavicipitaceae > Claviceps > Claviceps monticola. The sequence continues at coordinate 12,876 of SRPP01000083.1, forward strand.
ACCCTTCCCCCAACACATGTTTCTGGCGGGGCGTGGCGGAAGCGAAGAGCTTACTCTGAATGTGACCTTCATGATGACAGAAATTTGTGCAGCAGAGTGGCTGCGGTAGGCTAAGTGTCGTCAGTGAGGATGAGTTCAAAATCCGTGCGAGCGAGGTTGCAGAAGGGAAAGCATCTAAAGAGCACAGGATGACGGAAGCAATGGTTGGCTGGAGCGAGGCCGGCTGAGATTGGAAGCTTGTGGCTGTTGAGGTGGCGGTTTGCGGTGAGTGGCTGTGGTTTTATCGCAGCGAGAGATGGCGCAGCATTTTGCTCTGCCGGTCGTCGTCATCTTGTTGTGGCCTGCGAAGTGGGGGGTTTTTCAACTTCGTACGATTTAACTATTCGTAGTTGCAGTTCCGTCGCCAAGATCTGGTTCAGTGGTCATAGGTAGTCAGTCATTCACTCTGGTCTTGGCCATCCTGCAAAGCTGCCCTATCGTCCCAATATGACATGTCTTGACTGTATTTTAATCCTGAAGTGAATGGCCTTGCGGTGTGTGACACGCATCGGCCACGCTCAATTCGTATTCACCGTCGCCATTACCTCACCTCAAGGATTGACACCACGGGAGCTTAGGCAAGGGGACAATGTGTACCAATATTGCATGTCTTGGCTCTTATCCAATCCTGCAGTGAGTGGCCTTGAGGCGTTGCGCGCAAATTATTTACACAATCCCGCCCGACTCAGCAAGGCAGTGACAATACCTCCCTCCCGCCAAGCACGGAAACCATGAGGAATGGGATAAGAGGATAATAAAATGGCTGAAGATTTGACTATTTAGGATATCTCCTGCTTTTTCCCTTCCTGCACAAGCAACTATAAGCACACGTAAATAGCATACTCTCAGAGCCTGAATTATCTTCCAGAATCCTCCGTGAACGACGTCGTGTTCAACGCCTTCGTTTGCGCCTATGCCCTTTCCTGTACCCCTTTGGAGCCTGTCTGATCCAAAAACACCCAAATAAAATGACATCGCCGTGTCTAGCGCCTATCCTTGCTATCCTAGCATTGAGCGAAATCCATTGTACGCCAATGGTCGCATTAAAACATGGCTCATGCCTGCGCTTGTTTAAATCATGAAACATCAGTCGTTACTTCGTGTTGCTTTTCTTCTTTCTCCATCACTTTCCTTGCCTCTATCGCTCAGAGCTGGCCTCCATGGTGGCCTTAGTAGCAACCAAGAGATCTGCATGGAGGGTATCATCTTGCACTGGCTTCTCTTGGTGGTGAATCTGTGCCTCAGGTCGTTCTCGTTTGGTGTTCCAGTCTGCTCTGTACAGCCGAGATGGACTTGTTGGGTAAGTGGCCTGCGCACCAGAGTTGATGAGAGATTGCAGACTTCCATTGCGGGGAACAATCATGCCGGCGTGAGGGGCAGCGAGGACACTCGTCCCTGGTGACACCAGCGGCGGTGTTCCAGTATTATATGACCGAAAGAGCGGGTGGATATGCATCTCGTTGACGTAATTGCCAGGCGTCAATATATTTGCCTCGCAATGAGACCGTATGCTAGGACTTTTGCTCTGTGTCCTCGGCACCATAGGGGGAGGCACCGGACAATCTGGGATGAGGGGTGTGGTAGGTCGAGAAGTCGGCAGGCTCTCCAAAGGACTGGCAGTAATTTTGCTAAGGGCTTCCTTGACAGCTTCGGGTGACGATAGCTCTAGGGCTTTCTTCACAGCTGTGGATGATGATAGCTCCATGACGACCTGTCTGTTGTAATCGTCCACGGCCGACGTATCCCAAGAGTCAAACGATAACTCCTCACTTTTGACAGGTGCTGTTGATTCTGGCTCTGATCGCACTCCCGACCCCAGTCCTGATTCCAGTGCTGATTCTTGTGACATCGGCCGTCGCTGCTCCAGTCCAAGCAGTTTGCTTCTCGAAGGTGTCGGGCAAACAGTCTTGGTGATTGACGTTCGAAGGCATTCAATGGGGTCCTTGCCGAGCTTCTGATGCGTAGCCACCATAGATTGGCTCTTTTTTCCTGATGTTGTCTCTGGAACCGTCAACATGGGCATCGTCTGACTGTAGCGTATGCCCTTGACGTGTTTCTTGCGATGGTCGTGACTAGGACACGAGGGAGATGATGGTGATGATGGTGATGATGGTTCATCGGCAACATGCCTGAATGCGACAAAGTGAGAAGTGACGAATGCTATTTGAAAAACAGCAGCAAAAGACAGAGCCATGGCCAGTCCAACCATGATGTTTCGTCTGAAAGCGACGAGAGTGTCATCATGTTGTTCCGTCGTCGATTGTCGGGTTACAACAAGAGCGACTATGGAAATCGCTGCGGCCGCCATACACATAAGGAGCTGGACGACAAAGGACATGTTGGATTCGCTCCACCAATACGGAATGTTGTGTTTGACAACCTTTATCGAGCCCAAGGCTGCGAGCATGACGAGAGCGGCAGCCTCGACTGTAGCTGCGGCTATAGATGCGTTGACTAATAATGTGTTTCCTGCAGCGTTGGCGCACAAAACTATCTCGAGACCAATGGCCATACTTGTCGCCATCACAGCCAGGGTTCCTGCGACAATAAGAAGTCCGGCGGGCGCCATGGTAAGGCTCAGGTAGGCCTCGCTGGCCCGCGGAGCGTATATTCTGTAGTATAACCCGATGTAAAGGGTAGTCCAGCGTCCTGGGTATGCCTTCAAGCTTTCGTGCTGACAATAGCTGTTCTCAAAGAGAGGGGTCTACACTGTGAGTTGATACAGAGAGACAGACAGATGCTGAAGGAGCGAGCTTGATAGACTTGTCTCGCGCCAATTCGATCCGATCAGAAGCCGCGACTAGTTTTCAGTGGTGTCAAGCGAAACAGGTTCCAGAGTCAACGTGTTTTGTTTATTTGATGAATGAGAAAATGCGAAGGGAGGTCGTGTCATGAAGAGGCAGATGGCGGACAGCAGTGTGGCTGTGGTAAGCGGAATTGTCTTCTGGCCGGCCACATAAACATGTCGTGCATCTGTGTTCTACAACGACTAATGGCGAAAGCGAGAGGACGGTGCGTTATGTATGCTGGAGAGCAATGAGTGAGACGGGACGAATACGAACGTCGGGACGGCTGTTGACGGGAAAATCTGGGGGCCATCATGCAAATTGACAACAAACAAAAACAACAACAAGAATCAGAAGAAGAAAGGCCTCACTCAGGCTCTCGGCTGCAGCAAGACGCGCTGACAGCAGGCCCAGCAGGGTCGAACGAGTCGCGTAAGACCGTACGACAACGGCGCATCGGCCAAGAATGGCTCAAGTCGTCAATGATATTGAGGGCGGCCATCATATTCCTTGCATCGGCTGACAGGGATGTTGCCGTGGCGCCGTTTGAGGCGAGGGTTGCATTGTTAGATGGGAGATAGTCATGACATTGCAACAACGCGAAGCTCTTGGCTCCCTCCCTTTTTGCCGCTCTCTGCCACCTTCTTCCGCCAAACGCTTCCTTCATTTGTTTCTCTCTCTTCAACTCCTATTTGGGCGCTGTTTGTCGCCTCTCTTGTCTCCGTTTGTATGCGCGTGTGGTGATTCAGCTCGACTTGTGCAGGTCAGGGACTCAGGTCAGGCTGAGAAGTTGGAACCAACCGCCCGCCCTCCCTTGCAAGCGACTTGGCCGAGCCCAGGCGCACAGACAAGGACCAGACAACTTGATGGCATTATGCAATTACATGCCATGCTACGTCGTGTGGTTCAGTGCATCGACGTATAGAGGAATACTTGCAAGTCGCGCCCACACATGACTCTGATAGAAGGCATATACATCACTATGATGACCGGCGCGGAAACGATGGAAAGATACCAGCCGTGTCTGCGCAGGGCTTGGAGCCCAGCTGGCAAACCGCTGCATCGGGAACATCGGATTCCGCCTATGCATCCGCTAGCCTCGGATCTTCAACCTTGTTCAACTGGTGGATGTCTGTTAGGTGCATACCTAGGTATACTCCGTATGTACGGAGTATGTACAGAGCAAAAACGGCCAGCTCATTAGTCTACGGAGTATGGAGACGACGTAACTACTCCGTACGGAGTACATGCCTACAAATGAAAGAACAACAACAGCATCCATCCATGACCATGTCTAGCCACAGGCACAAGGCACAGGCACAGGCCGCAAGCCTCCCCGCTCCCCGCCCCACCCGGGCTGCTCAAATCATCCCCGTCTGGCCGATTGGAGCACGAGCCAGGTAGAAAACCCCCGGTACATACATGTACATGTACATATACATGTACTGCACACGCACGCACATATACATAGCGCGCGATGACATGACGTGCGGAGAATCAGCTCGTTTTCGGCCGGCAGACAAGGTTCTGTCAGCATGCCAGTACTCCGTGGGAAAGGCAGGCTAAGAATCCATCATTCACTCATCTTTCAGAGGTAGGCAGCTGGCGACGGCAAGCATGGCTGCATGGGAACAACAAGGATTGTCGCGATACATGTATATCTACGGAGTAGAGATCATTACTCGCCCTTCTTATGCCCATTTGCTCGCGGTGGGGCTCTCGTCCACAATTTCAATCTAGCGTCTCGATCTCATCTCGATGACACGATGAATTTTGCCGACCTCACGGGACTGCCATCAGGGCTGAAATTCTGGTCGAGTAAAAAGGAAAGGGAGAGAAAAGGGGGAGGGAATGGAAGAAGAAAAGAAAAAAAGAAGGAAATAAGGAGAGAAGAAGACAGTTATTGCCGCTGCAGAGCTCCTCTACTGCGCCCGCCTCTGTTTTAACTTTAGACCGGTAATTGGCTACAGAGAAGGTAACAGTACGATGTACAGATGCCTATGTGCATGCATATGCATGTACCCCGCTCGCGATGCGTGGAGCAGCCGCATGGCAAACAGTAAAACTGCAATGAATGGCCGCTGCGGCGTTGACGTTGTTCGGCCATTGGAATCAAATCTGGAAGCCTGATGTCTCAGACAATCGGTCGTCGCCCGAAGATTTAGTCGATAGCATACCCTACGATGGCCAATCCACGTCTCTGGTTGACTTCCAAAGCCCGCAGGCTCAGACAAGCAGATGCAGCACTGCTTGCTGTTGTACGGTGTACCGAGAGGCGAGCCCAGTTAAGGGCCAGATCGACGGTACTGGCCACAAACTGCCCCATGATGGATGTCTCAGAGCAGGCCGCAGAGCAGGCCGCAGAGCAGGCCGCAGAAAAGGCCTCGGTCTCAATAATCTGTCGCTGGTCGGTAAGCGACATCCACATCTATCATGCTGTTCGCTCCAATCCTTCAAAAAGCGAAGGTCATCACAGCCCGTCGACCGCGATGCACGTAATTGGCTGTTCAAGACAGGAAGGAAGTAGTCCGTGAGTTGTCAAGTTAGTGGGCCGGGCTACAGCTGCAATACCACTGTAATACATAATCCCACTGCAATTCCCACGGTAATTTCCCCTCCAATTTCCACTGTCATTCCTCTCATTGGCCCTACAGTACGACCTTAATGCACTAAGCAATGTACTGTTTACAGTGTCGGTCTGGAAAATTGCGTTTCTCTTGAAAGGATCCAGCAAATCGTTGCCGGTCTCCGATCTTATGGCGTAGGCCCGATGGGGGCTCCCAGCCATGGGGCTACCTATGCATTCAAGCCCGCTACGGGCCATGACATTAGACAACGCTGTTGTATGTAACTGGCGACAGCAGCGGCTCATTTTCTCTTACTTTTCAAGATTAGTATGTACTATCCGTAGATAGGTGTTGTATGTACTCCGTAGTGCACCTAGCCTTAGACCGCCTACTCGCCCAAGTGGGGAGACCTTAATGAGCACCTCAATAACTGCCTAATCACCACCCCCAAGCTGCTTAAATAGGTATGGTGCGTCTGTAGCACAGCCAATCATGTTGTAGCTGACCACATCTCGCTTTGTACCTCTATCGTCGTCCATCATCCATGAGGTGCTGAGCGCGTGCTGGAAGGGATGAGGGATCAAAGATGAGGCTCAAGTTTGGATCATACAACGTATGGCGAATTATAATACTTATCATGGAAATTGGAGCGCTGAAAAGAAGCTGTCTTGGGCCGGTTTGGCTATTCAAATTGGGGTGGTGATTAGGCTGTTGTTGAGGTGCTCATTAAGGTCTCCCCCCCAAGTGAGCCTCTGCGGAGGGGCGCGTTGCGCCCCACTGCCAGCGTCAATCAAATCATGTATTAAGCTACCTAACCTATGTATTCATGTTTTTGCTCAGTCGGTGACTCCGAGTCCATGGCTGGCAACAAGAAAATGTTGTTTTTTTGGAGTTGTTGGTTCGAAGAACTCTGCTGACTTTGCGTCTGTCCCGATTCCCAGTGCAATTCCCCTCTTGTTGCGAGACGTGCAGGTGCCAGGTACTAAGTACGTCCACGTACCTTGTTGTCCTCCCTCTCCCTGCCTTTATCCAGCCTCGAGATATCCCCGTCACCCCTAGCCTGAGAGATTTCCAATGATGCAAAAATGTCCTGATACTGGGCTGGGATTTGTTATGAATGGTCATCTTGGTATGGAGTGTGTATCTGTACGGAGTAGGGTGACGGTCCCAAGGCAAGCTCTTTTCAACTTTGACTGCATTCCTGATCCGGATAAGGTGGATCTCTCGGGGTTTTTACAACAGCCAATCCGCCCTGATTGACCTGAATTAGGTACATAGTACCTACCTAGCTCAGTGTTCCTGGTCAAGTGTTGACATCATGACCTTCAACTACAACTACGTGGTCGTTGCTATGTTCTACCGTTCCAGAAAAGGGCTGGTCGAGCCGGCATGGAGAACCAGAAGAACAGAAGCATCAAGACTGATCCATTCCATTATGCTGCAACCCCTATGTCTCAAACTTGCCACGTCGAAAATCTCTCCAGGCGGCTTTTCCGGGGTGATTGCAACGTAATTCGACTGTGCGCGGGAAAAGGCCCCAGAAAGCCCACGTGGTTACCATGACCAAGCCAAGGGTTATATACTGGTTTCGCACGGATCTAAGACTTCACGATTCTCCAGCTCTGAAAGCTGCGCTGGATCTGCAACCCGCAGTTCTTTGGCCCATCTTTACATGGGATCCCCATTACGTGTACAGGGCCAGGGGAGGGGTGAATAGATGGCAGTTTCTGTAAGCCTTTTCAAAAGCTGCATGCTGATGTGGCGCACGCTGCCCTCGTCTCTCTCGCTCCATCGCGTCCGCCCATCGGCTCTTTTAATCATCATGTTGGTCTCCTTGCTTCCTTGACGCCACTGACATTGTGCCCTGCAGACTGGATTGCCAGAATGACCTTTCAGAGTCCATCACCAAACTAAACCCCAAGTCGAAGCTATTTGTGCTTCGGGAAGGGCCGCAGACACTGCTACCCAAACTCTTCAAAGCATGGAAGGTAACCCATCTAGTTTTCGAAAAGGACACGGACTCGTATGCTCGCCAGAGAGATGAGGTTGTAGCCAAGGCTGCCAAAGAAGCAGGCGTAGAAGTCGTTGTTCGGTCCGGCAGAACGTTATGGGATAGTGACCAAGTCGTCGCCAAACATGGCGGCAAGCCCACCATGTCCATGACTGCGCTTCTCTCTGCTACCAAGAAACTAGGGGATGTGCCCCGGCCTATTCCATCGCCGACGCAGCTTCCTGATCCTGGAGACATGCCCGTGGACTTCGAACAAGATCCCCCCGAGACAAAGCCAGACATCAACGCCGAAAGCAGGACCAACAACGATACCGGCTACAGGAAGATTGCCGGTCCCAAGAGCGACTTTGCCATTGAAACGCTGGAAGAGCTTGGCTTCGCACCAGCAACCACTCCTCACAAAGGCGGAGAATCCCGAGCTCTAAAAGCCCTCAATGCCATCGCCAAGGACACAGTGTACACGGCTACATTCGAGAAACCGAAAACGAGCCCTGCGCTCTTCGAGCCACAGTCAACTACGCTGCTGTCCCCCTTTCTTCATTTCGGTGCGCTCTCCGTGCGAGAGTTCTACTGGCGCGTCCAAGATGTGGTCACTGCCCACGGCAAAAGCGCCTCCATGCCGCCCGTCAGTCTAACGGGGCAACTCATCTTTCGAGACATGTATTTTGCTGCCCAGGCGGTCATCGGGCCTCACTTCCATCAAACGGCAGGAAACCAACATTGCCGCTTTATCCCGTGGCATTTACCATCCAAGACGGACCCGGTCACCGGACTGGCGACGGGGGACTACCACGTTGATTCCCAACAGGCAGACGAGTGGTTCCGGCGCTACAAGCAAGGCGTGACTGGCTTCCCATGGATTGATGCCCTCATGCGGCAACTCCGTCACGACGGATGGATTCACCACCTCGGCCGCCACAGCGTGGCCTGTTTTCTCACAAGAGGAGGCTGCTACATTGACTGGGAGCGCGGGGCGGAAGTCTTTGAGGAGCTTCTCCTCGATCACGAACCAGCCTGCAATGCCGGGAACTGGCAATGGCTTTCCTGCACGGCGTTTTTCTCGCAGTACTTTCGCTGCTACAGCCCGGTAGCGTTTGGGCAGAAATGGGATAAGAACGGTGACTTGATTCGTAAGTGGGTGCCAGAGCTGCGGAAACTCAACGCGAAGTACATTTACGAGCCGTGGAAGGCACCGCTCCTGGACCAGAATAAGGCGGGTGTCCGGATCAAGGGCGATGGGCTGACGGATGTGCAAGACGGCACGTATCCCAAGCCCATGTTTGACTTTAATGAGCGACGCAATGTGTGCATTGCGGCCATGAAGACTGCCTATCAGGTTGGGCTTCACGGGAACGATGAACGAGTGGCGAATGGAAGCTGGCGGGAGCTGTTCCCGGATGGGCAGGGCGAGATCCAAGGTTGCTTTGATAGTGACGGTGGCGATAATGCCGAGAGTTCGCTTGAGGGAGACGAGGTGGAGGATGCGGGTGACAAAAAGCGGCCGAGAAAGGCCAGCTCGGCGAGGGTATCAACAAAGAAGCAAAAGACGTGAGCTGGTCCCTGGATCACTCAGGTGCCCGCCTGTTTTGTCTACAAGGCATGGCTGTGTTGACTGCAGTGAAGTGCAATTATGGCGGTACTACGTGGTTCGTTTACGTTAAAAGGCTATGCTGAAAGCTAATTGTACATGATTCATGTTTCAACACCACCATGGATTGGGTTGAACATGATGCTCTGGGAAATCATGAAACAGGATATAAACGTTCTTCAAGAAAAGAAAAGCTTTGCCCAAACCGATCGATCGCGCCTCAGGGCTCAATCAGTAGCTCATCCTCGGTATATTTCAGACAATTTTGACCACTCAATAGACCATAAGAGCCTCTCCTCGCTCGTCCTCTCTCCATCTTCATGCTTGTTCATCTCCCATTCTGACAAGTGCGTGAACAGTTTGGGCGCAAATCTATTAGCAGCCCTATATGTGCGCAGCTCCCACCCCTCCCACCTTCGTTTCAAGTACAATTCCGCAAGAGGGGGTTCTGCATCAGGCAAGCCCATGTCCGCCAACTTCTCAAGGATCCGTCTTGCATCATTGTCCTTATTCAATGCGGCGTAGGTCTTTCCCAGACTCAGTTCGCAGTAATTTCTCCAGATGAAATGCTCTCCAATCTTGAGGGCACGCTCCAGCACCGTCTTTGCGGCTTCGTAGCGCTTTTGCTGATGCAGTAAATGGCCCTCCACGGCCATTGCATCGGCATCATTTCCACTCGCCACGAGGCGCTTGAAGCGTGCCTCCGAGGCGTTGAGCCCAGCCACCTTACCATACATCTCAAAGTGCACCAGAGACTTGGCAAGAGAAAGCGTGGCAGGCCGGAGGCCCTTTGCAGAAGCTGATGCCCAGAGCGCGGGAGAAAATATCTTTCTTGCATTGTAGGAATTGATGTAGAACATGATGCACGCCACCAAATGCATAGTCTCCGCGGTTATGCCCTCCGCTTGATTTGCCAGCCGCGTTAGCCATTAGAAGAAAAAAATCAGTGGGCATTTTCGTATTTTCGTCATCTTATGCACCCATCAAACGTGGAAAAAATGCAAAAGAGGGCGATGGGAGAAAGGAAAACGCACCGTCTGAAAATGACAGAGAATAGGGGCTCGCACCGCCACGAATAGCCGCTTCAGCCCTTTGAGCAACGCCGTAGCATTTCGTGGAACTGATGCGAGTATATAAGTCTGGCGAGGGATGGGGGTCGTCATGATGATAATAATCAATAGCACGGTCGAAGGTGTTTTGTGGAATTCCAGCCAGGGTGAAAAATTCCTTTCCAAAGCTGAATCTTGTTCTGGGTGCGGAGGGCGAGGCCGCGGCGGACCGAGAAGCGGCAAAGGCTCGGGTTTGGTGCGAATGAGTAGGGAGAGTGTTTGTGAGTCTCAGTGCGCGGCGATGGGGAGTGGATTTGCAGAGCGGCGCACTTAGGGTCTGAACGACTCGCCGGGCGGCTGTGGCCATGTTTTTTCTGGTCGTTGATGGGTGTTTCGGGGGAAACGTTGTGGTGCACTTGGTGAAGCCTAGACAAGCAGATGTCGTGATGGCAGTTCGAGGTCCCCAAACAAGACTTGGCGTGCGGCCCGTGACGTGCGGACACAGCTATCAGGCTGGGCTAATATGGGAATCGACCAGAAACACCCAGAATGAATCAGAGATGCAGAATAACAACGGCGGTAGCAGTTTCTGCCAGGAGCGTCGTTTCAGTTGTGTATCTCGGGGAGTTGAGGATGAAGATGGCGTTGCTGTTGAGCTTGCCCTTGCAAGTCCACCTGTTGTTTGCTATCCGCGGCCAATCAAAATCTCCCAGCGCCATCGCAGCGATCCTCTTTTTTTTCCTGTCTAGGTTCGGTTGATGTCGCAAAAAAAAAAATCCCAAAGCGAATGCTCCGTGAGCGCAGTCAGATTCCCCAGTTCATTTGCTTCATTGCATCTCAAAAATTCGCAATCAATCCCTTGCTCTTGAGATATACCATCGTCCAGAAAATACTCTTTCAGCCACATCACTGCGCGCGCCGCCAGAGCAGAAGCCAACGCCTTCTTTGTCTCCCGAGATTCACGACCGCCGCATCCTCCAACACCCATTGAGAAGGGTCAACGCCAAGCGAAGAATACCTAATAAACCGCGCCCACCCTATCTCCTTCTTCATTCGCTTGCGCCAACACCCAAAGATACATCATCATCATCATGCCGGCCGTCACACGTAAGCGGACAGCCGCCCTTGCGGCGGCATCATCCCAAGCAGCCGAGGAGTCATCTCCCTCCGCCCGCACAGACAAGCGCTCAAAATCAAACGCACGAAACTCTCCCGCCAAGCGCCAGAAGAAATCGCCCGAGCGGTCAGAGGACGTCGAGGAGGTGGCTGCAGTTTCAACACAGGATGGGAACAAGGCGCCCGAGACGGCCAATGTGGTCAGATTCGACGACGAAGGCAATGCAGACAAGGAATTTGAAGTTCCCGCGACGACGGCTCCTGCGGCTGCAGTGACGGGTGGCGATTCCGACGAGAGCGATAGCGACGAGGCGCCCGAGGCGGTGTCCACGTCAAGGGTTGCCAAAGAGATAATGAAGTCTGCGCAGGAGTTGAAGAAACTAGCGAAAGAGTATGTTCATCTTTTGACACGTTTACAAAGCTCTCCCATCTGTTTGCCCTTCTTCCTACATATTTGTCTTTTTCATTTCCCAATTTCCCTCTGTCACACGATGTTGAAGTTTCTCATCTTGGCATACACCATGTGCCTCCCTACTTACCTTTTCCCCCTTGCCTAACTCGCACGCGTGCTTACACATCAACCCAATAAAGACAAGCAGCTGCCTCCAAAGAGAAGCGCCAACAACGCGACGCCCTCTTCAAGAAGCAGGCACTGGAGCGTAAGGCCACGACCCATGACGACGAGAAGTCTGCCCCTGCCCCGGCTCCCGCCGCTGCGGGAAGGAAACGCGCCGAGCGGACACAAATTCCCAACGTCCTCCCCGCCGAGTTCCTTGAGGATTCATCGAGCGACTCCGACGGAGAGGCCTCTCCCTCATCCGACGTGGATGCGCCGCGGCGGCGCGCGAGAACCGTCCCGTCTGTGGAGCGGAGGCTAGCTAGGCAGGCGAAAGGCCCGCGCGATGAGGTCATTGGGACGACGGTGTATAGGATTTCGAAGGACGTGGATGCGAGGATGGCGCCTAAGGTGAAGAAGAGTGCGCAGAGTGCAAAGGATGCTTTGCTTAGGAGGGGGAGGCAGCCCGTCCAGGGTAAAGGGCCTGGATTTTTCAAGAGGTGATGATTCTGTATCGGTCTGGGCTTGATTCACATCATCTTTGGGGGGGGGGGTTGTTTCTGTTCAACTCATGTTTCTGTCGGAAGAATACAGAATACAGATACGTCTTGAGTGAGATGATCAATGAGCGGTGATTTCTGCTTCTTTCCAATTCGTTCGATTGTTCGATCGTTTTCACTTTCGGTCTCATATGGCTAGGATGAGGCGTTTTATGTACCATTGCCTCGCTGTCGCATCATCGTTGAATTTTATGTTCATTTCTCTGCGATGTTTTCCGCGGTTTCTCCGCCCTTCTACAATGAATCCCAAGATGAGAACCATTTTCCTACCGTGGCAATGGCAAGATGACGGGCAAAGAACCACGTACGAAACGACAGACTCCGGTGTTGTTGGGCACGACGGGCATGCAGGTGGTAGGGGGCTTGGCCCATGCTTTCCTGTGAGAAGATCCGGAAGAGGGGGGTGTTGCGATGTCAAGTTATGGAAAATGCATATGGACTAAGATCAACGTGAAAGCAGGGGGGAGAGGCAGAAGCGCGGGATGCACAGGCAGGCGAATTCGATATCAACATCTCGTCACTTGCTTCTACATACATACTGTACATATTACACTGCTTGACATTCCTACACTTGCGCTTTTCACACCACAGCAATCCCAAAGACCCGATCAACGTACAGCGTGAGTACTGTATACATACACATCCAGCCTCACCGTTTCTTTCTTTGCCGGTGCCGTTTCTTGCCTCAGCATTCTATGTGTGCAACAGTTATTCGGCGCTCTTGTAGTTGCCGCGTGATAGAAGCTACCCTGTAGATTTTTGCACCATTACGAGACGAGACGTAAATGAACGTGCAAGACATCGCGCGTGAGAGTGAGTACCTAGGTAACCAGGACGAAGACAATATGCATCTTTTTCGAATTTGCACTACTTTCAGCGTTGGACGACACGCGCTATACTTGGCATTCCGCAGATTTGTAATTATATACGTAGCTGTTCTCGGGGAGATCCTTGATTGTCCCCCTTCCCTCTACATAACTAACTAGATCGGATATTATGTTATCCCAATCCAATTGTTCCCGACCTATAGAAAATACATACTTATAAAATTGACTTTCTGTCTTCCTGCATCTCGTGCTGTTGCGCGCAACGGTCGCATAAACCATATCGGGCCAAGCCGTTGTTCATCACGTGGCTACGGCCCGACAGCTCCTCGTGGTGACGATTTTGTTTCAAGTTGCACCATCGGCAAGGTGGGGCCAGTGAATCTGTACTCCGTACGTCCATGTGCATATTCAAACGCTACCATCCGACACTGAAGGGCCGACCTGAATGGCAGGGACAGGGCATTTAGCGAAGGGAATACGGAGTACCTAGGTACATATATATGCACACGTACAGATTGAGCCGAGTGGAAAATCGCCGTCAAGTGTACAAGCTCTTGCTGCCGTGCGGGAAGGATGTTGTCAGATTGTCGGGTGCTGGGAGATCCTAAAGGTCAGGCGGTAATAAACAGGGGCGGAGAGCTTTGCATTTGGGAAAAAGGGATATGTAGAACATTCTGTCGCAGGGTATATAGGGGCATGTAAAGCACAAACCAGTGGCCAGACGGCTGCGCCCACTCTTTTGTGCAACACATTCACACACATCATTTTTGGTCACAAATCATCATTAAGACAATAAAATCACACCGTAACGTTGGACAGATGTAAATGGACATGTGATGGCAACGCCGTGTACAGAGTAGGTATGTCGGAATCGCTGTCCATAGCATCAGTGTCACATGATCGGATGCACCAATGTGGTGCGTGCGTGATGTACTCACGCACGCTCATTGGCTGCAGCCGTCACAACATTGTAGGATAAAGGGTTTTTTCCCCCTTATCCCTCTTGCCTCACCTCCTAGTTAAGACATGATGAACAACAGACACGACGAGAATATACTTTGATTACGAATGCATGCATTGATCTTTATTTGCTTACCCAGTTTATTCCAACAAGGTATGTACCTATACATAGGTAGAAGACGTCAAAGGGGAATCGACAACTGCGCTACCTTACTCGGCCACTTGGCTAGCTTCGTGGCTGGCAGCGATCCTGTGTCGGTACGACTCTTCCGAGTCTTCCCGCATTCGATGTGTTGCCTCATCATGGGTTGAAGATCAATCGTCAACCGCGGCGACATGAAAAGGGGTGCTTCGCATCGCTGTGGTAGCAAGGCGACCGCATTGCGTTGTTCATCAGCCGCACAAAGATCGTCGGCCACAAGATCCCGTCCCACACCAAGCTCTCCTGATGTACGGAGTAGGTACCTACACTCGGGGCGCTGTAATTTGTAAGTCTACAGCAAGGGCTTACAGCAAGCTGCTATGTAGACACACCGTATGTACTCCGTAGGTATGTATGTAACTTTCCACAAGTGCAGCCAGCCAGGACCGTGCGGAGCACGGCACAACTAGCCGAAGATCCCGAGGAGCCTCGTACACTCGTAGTTAATAAACGCGTCCAACTGGCTACATGACGGCCGTCGTCCAGTGTGAACATACGTAGCTACCTAGTTAGCTACCTACATATCGAGAGAGTTATAACAAGAAAGCCAAGCGTGGCCTACATTGTTGACATACGGTTCGTGCCTCATGACTCATGTGACAGCCTGGTACCGGTTCCGATTCACCTGGCGCAGCGCTGGCCTGCGCTCGGTCGATAGAGGAGCAAACTTTGTTGTCGCGTTCGCCCTCGTGCGCTCCCTAGGTACCTAACATCATACTCCGTACTCCGTACATCATAAGTACATGCCTACATGCATGCCACGAGTTGTCGTCCCAACCGGAACCCGGTCGTGTGGCTTCGGCCCAAAACCACACACGCGCTTGTCCCTTTTGACACGCAAGTCGCGAAGAAGGAAGCAGACGGATGAAAGCGAAGGCGAAACAACAGGGCTCCGTGTTTGCTGAGAAGTCGTTTTGGGTGACCACTGACAATTCCCACGCTGGCCTGGCTGGCACACTGTCCACGAATTGCCATTCATCACATGGAGCCGGCGCCCCCTTCTCTAGGCTGGAAAAGGAAGGACACAGAAAAAGAGAAAGCCCCTGCCTGACCAGGTCGGTGCGGGCTCACGGCCGAGCCAAATCGCAATTGCGGGCGATGAGCATGCGGCCTATTTAGCTTGGCTGCTTGTCGTTGTACAGATCCAGATGGCAGAGGCACAATTTATTGCAAACCAAGTCTTTTGTATTGCCAGTGTGTGTGGCCACTGGCTGGGGTCAGCCTTATGGGGCAAGATACTCCGTAATTGACGTCGGGAACACAGACTTTGCTATGCATCTTCATTCTATGTACGTAGTAGACGTCGTAGAAGGTTGGGTACCACGAGGCGATGCTTTCGTGTCGTGGTGGACTTGACCTGATACATGGGTACATATGTACGTGTAACGTAACCTCGTGCGTGACGGTGCGTGACGCGAGGGATTTGAAGACGGATCTGCTAGGTATGTACATATACATACATGATAACGCGAGCTGGGGTGTTTAGTCGACTCGGTTATCGTGGCGACTACCTCAACTGCCGCCTTGCGCTTGTCGCGAGCGATCCAGGTTGGAACACTATGTACGTTGTATGTACATACTCCGTACTCCGTACACACTCCGTAAAAGCGGGCGAAACCCCTTGTTTTCTGTGTCATGATGGGTCCGTTGCCTGCAGGTTGCACCGTCATCTGCACCACTGACCACTGGTCGTACATAGTTATGTATCGTGATTTGAGACTGTGGCTTGATGAGTCGGAATTGGGGGCAATAACACGGCTATTCTGCCCATGCGAATAGTTCGTGACGCATCTGAAATTGGCGAGGCCAAGCTAGGCTAGGCTTACTTTCCTATTGTCCGATGTCGTTTCGGCGGGGGTATGAAGTCGCGTGTTTTGTGTGTTGCATTTGCGCGTGGCACCCGGCTTCGCCGAAGCAGCTCTCCTTTCGCACCATTACCTCGCGTGCTCGAGGGCGATTTCCAGCAATGCCATTCCTCTTTCAACGAGCGCCTTGACTCTGTCTCCAATCGTGGGCACCATCTAATTTCAAGACGGAGAAGCAGACTTTAGAGGCATGAGTATGTACAGGCAGCTAGACGCCATTGTCTGAGGCGTTTTCCTTTTGTCGGATGCTGAGATTTGAGAATCCCAAAACAGAGCCTTCCGAGTGGTGACCGCAGCCTTGTGGCCCGTGAGTATATCACAGATAGGTACCGTGCCTTGCTTGCCAAGGTTTGTGGTCACATTTCAGCCAGGTGCATAGGCATGCAGTTGTCCTTAATACGATTATGATACAGAGTACGATTATGAGTAATAAGTGTACTCTGTACTCTGTACTCTGTAAGAACGTGGTAGTTGTACATACATATGTAATTTGTTCGCAGCCAGGCGACTGTCGTGTAGGTAGGTACTTGAGATGTAAAACACACACACTGCCCGGTCTAGATGTGGGAACCGGTCTACGGGGCGAGACGAAGAGGGCAAAAATGAAAAACCAGTCCATCCGCACGTGCTCAGACACAAAAGGGCCACAAATCCAACGTCTCGGGTTAGTGCCGACAGCAGTGCAATGTTGGCAGATGGTTCCTTTCGCGCGCCCCTTGTCTGCCTAAGCATTGTGATGAGCCGAAGTCTGAAAGCCGTAGCGCCGGTATGGTCCCACAGTGTCTAATTGCATTCGCACAAATTCTGCGTCGCGAATGGCCTCGTCAGTATCGAAAATACATAGCAGAACCCTGAGAGATTTGCAGAGCGCAAACTTGTGTCGAGACTGTGAATAGGTATGCAGCGCAATCACCAACACACGGATCTTGTAAGCCGTGCATGTAGATGAGCAAGCGTTGGTTGTAACATCCAATCGATAGTCGATCCAAGAGCAAACAAGGGACTCGTGCAATCCCTGCTGTGGCACGCAAACCCCGTGCCCATCCCAAGTTTCCAATCTACCCATGCTTGTGCATGATGCCCGAACTACAGAGTACCTATAGCATGTACTCCGTAGATCTGTATCAGGCTGGAAAATGCAGACTGACGTTCCATCACCAGCCCGTCTGCATACGATCATACCCGATGGAAAGAACAAACCCATTGTGGCATGCAGGCTGCAGCGGACAGCAAGCACTGTGACGTGAGTATGCACATTCGCATGCGACCTGGACGTCTCCAACTCGGCGGCGCACAAGTGTGCTTGCGAGCCGGTATGTATCCGCCGTGTCTACTCCGTACGACAGGTAGTTGTATGTATGTATGTATGTATTCTGGAAAGGGCAAAAGCTCCAGGCCGGTAGATGGCCCTCGTTATGTACACAGTACGCAGCACGCGGACAGCACCCAGTGCAGCACTGCAGCGGTATGCAGTGCCATGTACTCCGTAGGAGATATTGACTGCAGCCGTCGTGCTTGAGCTGTGCCACGGCACTTGATGGTATCGTAGCCTGGCCCTCGTCCATATCACTTGCTGTACTTGTCGGGCGTCAGAGTGTATAGTTATAGACCAGCCGTAACTTGCAAGCCAGCTGCAGCGCACAGAAGGCAAAGTGGCATAATTACGGAGTAGCATCAACGACTAGTTACCACCCACCTAGGTATGTTTGTAGTTGTACCTCGCGTTGGCCGTTTTCACTCATCGACAAGACTAGTTCGCTAGTCAGCTAGTTCCCTTTGGCTGAAAGTCCACTTGGTTGCAGCGTTCTGTCGGTCATCTCTCGTCGCAGGCTGCGGGATGCTCCGAGCGACAGAGTACATATAGGTAGGTACCTATGCACATACGTACATAGGTATGTACGGAGTATGTACTATGGAGGTGTAAGTACATACGGAGTACATACCTAGTCGGATCCTGGCCGCGTCGCGCATGAGACTTGATCGGGCGCCCGGGTTGCCTTGGCTGAGCAATCCTTGACTGCGATCTGGTCTCATCAAATGCCACGATTCCACGAGTCCACCACGCACCCACGCCATCCACGCATCAATGCAAACTACCTGTAGCTTGTCCGGTGCCTTGTTGCCACGCCGCCCGAATCGTTCCTCACCCCAAGTCTTCACATCAATCAGATTGCATCGACACAGACAGCGCGTCTACAGGGCCGGGGGCTAGCAAAAGCACATCCTATCTACCGAAGATACCCCCTTTTCTCTACGTCAAAGTCTCACCATCGTGACAGATCTGGCTGTGGCTGGCTTCGGTACACGGCCTCCCTCCCTACTTGCTCGACAAGCTTGTTGTCGCGCCACCGTTTCCACCCGCAACAAGCTCATCCTGCTGTGAAGTCCATCGTCGAAAATGTCCTGACCTCCCCCGCCATCTTGAACCAAGGATTGCTGCCACAGGGACTTGAAACAAGGCATCCCGGACTTGTCCTGCCGCACGGAACCTACCCTAATATCGGGCTGTCTGTTGACTTTCTGACTTTTTACCTGTCCTGCTCAATTCGTCCTTGCTTTTCGAAACATCGACATTCCAGATCGTCACGTCATCTATCCGTCTCAATTGTCAACTAGCCTTCATCCACAACGTTACAAGCCGCCGCGCCTCCACTTTTTGCCAACAACGACAACGAAATCGACTCAGTTAGGTCCCAACGGCCGCGATTAGTCAAGCAACAAATCCTCTCGGACTCGGACACAAGCGCCTAGCTGACCGTACACGGTCAATTCGCCTGGTTACATTACCTTTGCCATATCCTTCCCACCGGTCACAGTCTGGCGATGCCCATGTTTACCCGGAAGCGGGAAAGTCACCGGAATTCCAAGCAGAAACCCAACTTATTACATCACAACGAGGGGCATTTTCAACTATCTGGATTGGGTGGGATAGATTCGATCGATTCTTCGAGACATCACTCTGTTTCTCAGCTCAGAGAAAACGCAGGCGCTGCGTCTTTCGCAAACGAGACTTCTCCCCCTTATCCAGGTATGCGGACCACGACGACTGATACCTCGTTGCATCTTCTCTCTGCTTTCTCGTCGCATTTCTCAGTATCAAGCCCTGGACCATCAGACTTTTGCACGCACTGATGAGACAAGGAAGTGAAAAGAGAATTTTACTAACAAACCCTCTCGCGAAAGGATCCTCTTTCTCCAGACCATTCTCAACCACCCATCAAGGACACTTGAGCCAACTCCGAGCACCATCCATAGGCTCGATTCGATCAGGCGCCAGTGCTTTGTCCCGCAGAGTCGGAGCCATCGACAACAACGTCATGGCGAGCACTGCGGACAGAAGTCGGTTGCGCCGTGAGAGAACTTTTGTTGGCAGCGAGTGCGCGGTGTGCGACGAACCCTTGGAACACACACTGCAAGGAGAACGCATCTTGCAGTTTTCGTGTACTCACGTGGCCCACGAGGCCTGCTTTTATGAGTTTATTCGCGATATCGACGGACAGTACTGTCCAACGTGCGAAGCGCCTCTTCACCTCGATACTAGCAGGGGTGGCAATGTCCTTGATATCAGTTCGTCTTATCCACATCGTCAGGGACATGTTTGGGGCTTTGTATGCTAATTCCAAGCAGATAAAATCAGCAATTTGGTGCGATCAGCGGGAAGCGATACGAGGTCGACTCACACATCCGGTTGGGGCAGTCAAACTGCTCGACCGCCTAGCGTAGAAAGCTCGCAGGTGAAGCATCGTTCCCAACAATCGAGTAGCAACGGGAGGGAAAGTGGCATCAAGAACAATCTCCGAGATAGTAGAGAACCATCGTTAGAACGCCACAACTCTTCGAGGCATCTTCGAAGCGATAGCGACACCAAGGGATCTCCTTCATGTGGTGCTTACTCTGAATCGTTGCAGAGCAGCCATTGGCGTCATGGCTACGACGTGCAGGCTATGGAAACGACGCCTGGAAGCCCACGGACCACGTCCCGGAACATTTCTCCCCCAACAGTCACTGTTCGATCCGAATTCCCTACCATCAGTAGGTCTCGTCAGCAGCAAACATTGACATGTTTGGTTACTGTCGAGGTCGCGGATAACAAGTGGAGGCCGGACGCGGAGGAGAGCAATTCCTCACACCACGCACCACGTGCCCTGGCCAACATTGACGAAGTTGCCACCCGAAGCGCGACTCGGGCCCCAAGCTCTACATCACGTCTGAAGCCTTATGAATCCCCGGAAGTACTGGAACTGATGACCGAACATTTGCGGAATCGAGTGGACAACTGGCATGGCTTGGACTTTGGCAGGTGAGTTTGCGGCGCCTGAGGATCTAACCATTTTGGCAATTATACAATCTAACCAGATACCTGTAGGTTTGGGCCTTTGAGACTGCACGGCACACTTCGAGTTGGCAAGGACAAAGTTTCATGGCAAGAGCTTGAATGCTATCTGTTTTCCGAGATGCTGATTTGCGTCAAAGAAAAGAAGCCGTCCCAGACGTCGTCGCAATGGGAGGAAGGCAGTGCTGCTCCCAAACCCACCCGCTGCACCCTCAAGGGCAGCATTCTGATAAGGAAGCATCTCAATGAGGTTTTGGAGACTGGTTCCATTGACGAAAGCGTTCTCACGCTCAGCCTCTCGGTAGCCGAGCTGCCGCATTTCCATCTTCGATTCGAC
The DNA here is from genome assembly GCA_018360055.1 of Claviceps monticola. NCBI lineage: Eukaryota > Fungi > Ascomycota > Sordariomycetes > Hypocreales > Clavicipitaceae > Claviceps > Claviceps monticola. The sequence continues at coordinate 33,672 of SRPP01000083.1, forward strand.
AATAGGAATCAACTGAAACTGTGGAATCAAGCTCTGTTGGACGTGCATGCTCCCGAGCCCCCGTCCATTCGAAGTCCCGACTATGACCGTGGAGAATTTTCGGATAACGAGGAAGAGGCGGAGTGGCAGAGATCGATACCGAAAAGAGCGTCGACCACGTCCTCATGGGACCCGAAATCAACCACCACGGCACCTACCGAATACACAAACGTTGCTGCCAGGGCCACCCTTAACAGCTCCCTGCACGTTCCCATCGATGTGGTCGTCGTGGTCCCGATCTCGTCGTCTATGCAGGGCGTCAAGATCAATCTCGTTCGCGACGCACTGAGGTTCATGGTAAACACTCTCGGGGACCGGGATCGTATGGGACTTGTTACTTTTGGGTCGGGTGGGGGCGGAGTGCCCATTGTCGGTATGACGACCAAGGCATGGCCTGGATGGGCAAACGTTTTGTCGTCCATCAAACCTGTCGGCCAGAAGAGCTATCGAGCGGATGTTGTCGAGGGTGCAAACGTTGCCATGGACTTGCTCATGCAGCGCAAGCACAACAATCCCAATGCTACCATTATGCTTATTAGTGATGCTTCCACTGCCGATGCCGACTCTGTGGACTTTGTCGTGTCTCGCGCCGAGGCTGCCAAGTACGTTGATCATACATGTGGAAGTTTTGTTTTCTTGCCCCCCCCCCCCCTTTCTTTTGGGTCTAATGCTAATGGATACGTCGCAGAATCACCATTCACTCCTTCGGACTGGGCATGACGCACAAGCCCGACACTATGATCGAGCTCTCAACCAAAACCAAGGCACCCTACACATATGTGAAGGATTGGATGATGCTGCGGGAATGCCTGGCCGGCTGTCTGGGCTCCATGCAATCGATATCACATCAGAATGTCAAGTTGAAGCTCAAGCTGCCAGAGGGCTCACCAGCCAAGTTCCACAAAATCAGCGGCGCTCTGCAAATGACCAAACGAGCGAGCGGCCGCGATGCAGAAGCCTCACTCGGCGACCTCCGGTTCGGTGATAAACGCGACATCTTGGTTCAACTCGTCATCGTCCCCGACAGTGCCTCACCGGACCATCTCCCCCAAGATCCTTGGGACAACATCGTATCCGGCTTGGAGGCTCTAGGCGGCTCCATGGACAACGAAGGAGAGAGAACTCAATCTGTTGAAGAGGTCCCCTTGGTCCAAGCCGACCTAAGCTGGCGAGATGTCCTCCGCGACGGCACCGCCCAACAAATGTCCCGGCCATCACTATTGGCAATCACAATGCTGCCCCCCAGCGCAAACCAGAAGAAATCATGGCAGAACTCACCGCCGATTCCTCCCCATCCCAGCGTTGTCCAGCGCCGCATGGAGCTGCTAACTTCGGATATGCTGACTCGGGCACTGACTCTCGTGAGTCGCGGCCAGCACGACCGCGCCCACACTTTGTTGAGCGAGACGAGATCTATCCTCAAGGGCCTCGGAAAGGGTGGCCTGCCCCCCGTGCCAACCCCCGGAAACAAGTCCACCGGTCCCTCGACACCCCGTCCAGGCAATGAATCGCCACCGAATTTTGCAGGCACACCCGAACGAAAACGCAGCCCGTCACCTCCTGCATCCTCGTCAAGCGGAAACGGAAACGGAAACGGGTACACCGGCACCACCACCGCTGCCGCCGCTGCCGCCGCTGCTGCTGCTGCTTCTCAGACCCAAGGCCACACAAGCAGCACCAGCAGATCGACCGACGGTCTCGGCCTGGGCAGCGGGATAGATGCCCGGACAGTCGCCGCCCTAGACGCCGAACTCAAGAGCAGTCTCGAGTGGATCAACCATCCCGCGGTGTTTGCTCGGGATAGCCGCAAGGCAGTCCTGCAGGCGATTGGGGTGATTAGTTCGCAGAGGGCGTTTACGCTGCGGACGCCGATTGAGTGTTTGTGGTCGGGGAGGGTATCTGGGATTAAGAGGCTTGCGGATCGGAGTCGGGAGTGGAGGGAGGAGGGAGGGGGGCAGGGAGGGATTGTGGAGGAGGGGTAGGGCCCCTTTTTCTTTTACTTTCCTTGCCTTTCCTTGCCTTCTCTTCCACTTTCACTTCCACTATCACTATCACTTTTCAATTTTCAGTGTCGTGGCTGGCTTGCTTGCTTGTCTTTCCTTACCTTTGTTGCGTACATACCTTGTCTGCACTGCTCATTCAGTCATTTGTTTGGATGCTTAACTTTTCTACTTTTCGGTCTTGTCTGCTTCGCTTCCCTCTCGCCTTGTTCTACAGTTAGTTTCTTTTTTCTGCTTCTTTCGGAGTCTGTTCAGCCTTTGGCCTGTTGGGTTGGCGCTCTTTTGTTGATTGGACGAGCAAGGAGTCGGTATTGATGTTTTTTTTTTTTTTTTTTTTTTCCGCTTTTCTTGCGTCGTCTACGGGAATTCTGGTTTCGTTTTCTCTGCGTTTTCTTTGTTTTGTCTTTTTTTTTTATATCAGGGGCCTTCTTTACTTACGCCTTGATGCAGCCCCGTTTTTATGCCGCCATCTACTACGACATGTATTATGCCTTTTTTGTGCAAAGTTGAAAAGAAGTTGGGCAAAGCGGAGTCGGACAAACTCTTTCTGGTGTCGAAGAACTTGAGAAGAAGAGGGACGGGGACGACCGCTCCATTTTGTATATCCTTGGTTGTTTTGTTCATGTACCCGCTCATTTGGCATGTCTTGATCTCTTATTACTCTTAGTATCCATACCCCGTATACCCCCCGCCGCTTTGCGCTTTTGTTTTTCTACACTGCGAGATACTACTTACTATACAATAATGTCAAATTTGGTCTACTTTTTATATGCTACTTCATCATATACCTAATCCAATATCTGAGGTTTGTGGGCCTTTGTTACTGTCGTTGTCGCTGTTCCCATTAGATGGGCGTCAGAAGCGGGACATATACGCAACGTCGGGCAAAGTCCACCCGGTAAAAGCAAAGGGAGGAAAAGAGAGCAAAGGGGGAGAAGGAAGAAACGCTAATCAGTAATGAAACTTTGAACAACTTACTTACACTGTTCATTGGCGCAAGTACACGGGGGGCTTGTACATACAAGTGACCGCTTACTTACCTTACCTTACCTATACAGTAGTAGAAGACGCTTCAGCCGCGCATGGTCCCTGTGCCTGCATCTGCAGAAAGTCAAGCATTTGTAACCTCTCCCTCCCCCTTAGTTCCCCCTTCCCCAGCCATGTAGGTATCCCCGTAGAAAACTATATATCGCAGCTCGAGCAACGTCGTCCCCCTCCCCAGCCTGAATCACAAATCAGATTCCGTCGCCTCGGCTCGTAGGGGACTCAATCGACAGGGAGCACATGCAAGAGAAAAAAGGTAGTAATGTAGACGGAATCCGTATTCACCTTCTCGAGAGAGGGAAGATGATGAGATGACGTTTATTTCCCCAGGGGCTCGTCAAAGCTGGGACACGAGCCAAAAGGTCCAATGGAAAGAGGTCTCCTGCAAAGTTTGCGAGCCAGCCAGCCGATCACGTTGGTCTCACGCTTTGTGACTCCTCCGTGGCTCCTCCGTGGCTCCTCCGTGAGTCGTGACACCCTCCATGACACATGCTGTCCAAGATGGCCGCGACTATCGTGTGATGCAGCGGTTTCAACATGTTCCGTGCAATTGCCTTTGAATACAGCGTATGCAGACCTACATACTTTCTTTCCTTACAAACAATAGGCTTCCTTCGTTTTTGGAATCTCCGTCTGGTTTCGCATGTACATACATAATACTTGCCTAAAGCGCAGATTCATCCTCTGAGACCCATACATCGCCAGGTAACAAATCGTCCTTTTATGTTTTTATGTTACCATTGAGCTGGTGCAGTGGCGCGGTTTCCGGAGTGAGGTATGTACACAGTGCAAACCGGGGGGGGGGGGGGGCATATCACCTGTTATGTATGCTGTTCTCTTCATGTACATGACATAAGGGGTAATGTAGAGAGCATCAGCCCAGACAGAGGCATAACGGCCAGGAAGCATAAGCAGATGAAAAATAGCAGCAGGAACGATTTCCTTACTGTAGTAATATCTTTCCTCTTTTTATCAGTTCAACAACGACGCGATCTCAAGAATGCCACAATCACATATTTTGTACATTATCTTCGGCCTTTGAAAGGAGGGAGAAGAGCAAGGCAATGAGGCCCCCTTAGATACAAATGATTTTATGCGCCCCGCGATGATAAGAGGGTATCGTATCTACGTGCGCGGACAGTGCGATATAAAGCAAGCACGTTCTACCTTTCTCTAGAACCGTTCTTTCTCTTGATTTTAGATACTCGAAATGAGACACCTCGTCTCATTTTCATCCTTCACTCTTGTACTGTTCCTGTCAGTGTCTTTCTCCCTTCTTCTCCCTTCTTCCTCTCTTTTTTTGTTCTTCCTTCCTTGTTTTTTTGTTCTTCAGTGCACAGCCATGCAGACCCTTCGTTTAGTCCTCGTCCCAGTTCTAGAATGATGTATATGATTAGCTTTTACTGCACGTTTGAAGCGGAAAATGAAAGACATTTTAGTGGTGTATTGCACTTACCGGGTTGGGACCGGGAGGCTTAGGCCCACCGGCTTGTCTAGCCACAATGATTTGGTCAACGGACAGGACTGTGCGTGCTGCTTCGGTGGCGAGCTTGATGGCCCAGGCTTTGGAGGCTAGGAGATCAAGGATGCCTTCTTCTTTGGCGTCGAGGGTGCCGGTGTTGTTGTTGTTCTAAGAGGACAAATTGTGAGTACAGTACACATTTTTCGGTGGAAGAACCTAGGGCTAGAAGAGGGCTTCGCTGGCAAAGGGAACATACCTCAACGTCAATACCAGTGTTGCCATCCTCGTTCTTGTGATGCGTGGCGTATAGTCTGCTCAGAGTCTCGGTGGCGTCGAGACCACAGCTCTCGGCCAAGGTTCGAGGAATCACCTCAAACGCCTCTCCGTACTTCTTGATGGCGTACTGGCTGAGGCCAGACGTCTTCTCACCGTGGGCTTGTATCCGGGCACTGAGCTGGATCTCCGTGGCACCAGCGCCGGGAACAAGACGAGCATCACGAGTGATGGCCTTGACAACATTGACGCCGTCATCTACAGCGCGCTCGACATCATCCAGGTGGTTCTGGGTGGCTCCGCGAAGGACCAGGGTGGCAGTTCTGGTGATTTCGTCTTCTTGTCTGAAAACGGTGACTCGGTCACCTCCAATCTCCAGCGTCTCGACGACATCAATGTTGCCCATTTCGTCGGGCATCGGGGCCCCGAGTCTGGCGAGAGGGGTGGCACCGACGACGCGGCACACTCGGCGCAGTTCGAACTTGCTGAGGATTCGGATACACAGAATACCGTATCGGTTTAGATAGTGCATCGCCAGATCGCCAACCTTGTCACCGCAGACGACGACTCGCAGGCCAGAGTCATGCAGCTCCTTGATAGCGGTCTCGAGCTGGGCTTCTTCACCCTTGCTGAAATCCATCATCTCCTTAGCATTGTGCAGCAGCACAGTGCCCTTTGTTTCCGTCTGGCTGTTGTCGATAGGACAGGTGAAAACGGCCACTTTGGCTCGGTGGGCCTTCTTGACAGAGCCTTCGGGCTCCTTGGGGAAGACCATGCCCTTGACGACCTTGCTCTGGTCCAGACTGCCGCCCATGATCTTGACGACGCGAATGTTGTCGACGTTGAAGTTGGCGGGGGTCTTGGGAAGTACAGCCAGAACAGCCTCTGCGACGAGATCGGCAAGCAGATCCTCGTTACCGTTCTGCTTGCTTGCAATCACGGTTCGAATGGCTTTGCTCAACTCGGCCTGGTTGCGGATGTCTTCCACCTTGTCGACAGCAAGCGTGTCTAGTGTCTCGAGGGCAAAGCTTTGTGCCTTTTCGTATCCGATGACAATATCTGAGGCCTTCAAGCCCATTCGCAACAGATCCTCGGCCTTTCGGAGGAGCTCACCGGCCAGAACAATCACCAAGTTGGTCGCATCGCCCATCTCTGCCTCCTGCTGTTGGCTGGCCATGACGAGCAGCTTGGCAGCAGGGTGAACGACGTCGAGCTCGCGAAGAATCGTGGCAGCGTCTGACGTCAAAATCATCTTCTGCAGGTGGTTGATGACGATCTTGTTTCGGCCATAGGGGCCAAGAGAGGTTTGGACAGTGGATGCAATGGCCCGGCAGGCATCGATGTTGCGCAAGACGGCGCCATCTTCGGAATCGTAGCTGCATAGATGGACAACAGAAGAGGCCAAACATTAGCAACGGTCGAACAGCATTTTCGCGAGCGAGCTCAGTAGAGTACTCGTGACAGCACTACCGCGTTGCCCTGATTCTACCACCAACTGACGGGGTGAAGGCTCGAGGAGGAGGGGCACGAGAGTAGGAAAACTTACTTGTTGTAGCCCCCCTTGAACAGGCCCGCGTTCGGGGCATTGGGGATAGTGAGAGACATGAGAGCGGCGAGTTGGTGGGAAAAACCAAGCCTGCAGAATCTCACACTCGGATGCGCAGCAGATTGGTTCTGGTGATGGAGTCGGGAGGGTTGAGAGGCGGCAGCTTGATCAGTCTATCGCAGCCAAACAAGCTGTGCCTGGATTGCCTGGATTGCCTGGATTGCCTGGATTGCCTGGATTGCCTGGATTGCCTGGATAGGCTGTAGGTAGTACTCGGGCCCCCGCCAGAAAATCTGTGGTCGTCAGATGGTGGTCGTTGATTACGGAGTACGTATGTACCTGTGGGAGGCTGTGGGAGGCTGTGGGAGGCTGTGGGAGGCTGTGGCGGTGCCTGCATTGTGCCTGCGTTGTGTCTGCGTTGTGTCTGTGGCTGTACCGTTCGGGAATGGGGTCACCCAGTTCTGGTGACTGTGCTGCAGCCCTGCACCACCAAAAGGTACTGTGAATGGGCCAGTCGGGCCATCAAATCGCAGCCTCGTTGCATCGCACTCATCGCAGCGGCACCCCTTTGTCTTCTCCTTCAATCCTCTCCACCGACGCCCTCATCGGTTTTATGGGCTTCGTGGCCTCCGCTCGATCCGCGGCGTCATCTCCCCCGCGACATCGTCCCGACTCCGCAGGACTTCGGCCGTCACCGTCTCGTCTCCTACGGCCTCACGTCCTCCCTGCTCAGTCACCAGTGCTCATGGGCTACATCAGTGCCCGCGCTATTTTGTCGCACCTTTTCTGATTGACAATCGATTGCTTCCTGCCAACATACCTAACCTCCCATCTCACCACGGCCCCACCCCAATTGGCTTTGGTGATTTCGAAATCGCAGCAAATGCATCCGTCTGCTTTCTTGTTCAAACCATCATACGCGTATCTAGTGCTCTGAGTCGCCATGGCGCCACCATCATGTAAGTCGACAAGCCCTTTCCATCTCCCTCCCCTGCCTGCGCAAGCCTGCTTTCGTCATTCTGTCTATCCCGGCGCCGTTTCTGCCACAGCCCGCATACCTCGCGAGTCGCCATCCTTCTTTCGCGCACGATTCATCTCTCACAACACAACTCCACCGTCCCTTTTATCCAACCCGCACCAAGAAGCTGTTATTCTTGCCATTGCCCCCAAGTCTAGCCCCTCTAATTCCTTGCGCGTATACGCGCAACGGCATCCTAGACCGGACGCGGGTTCTACGTGCCCGTCATGCCTCAGAAGCGAAATGCTCTTCTAACTCTTGACGCGGATCCTTCTCCAGCTGTCCCTCCATCGCTCCCTCCCTCCGTCGAAGAAGCCTACCGCCGCAAATGCGTCAAATTGAAGAACCGGACAAACGAGGTCGAAGATGCGAATGATGCCGCGCGGTTACGCCTCGCCAGAATCAAGCGACAGGTCGAGAAGCTGCGAATGGAGAGAGCCTTCTTGCTAGAACAACTCTCAAAACGCACGAGCGCCAATGTCGAAGATTCAGACGGCAGTCCAAGCCCGCCACCAACGGTAAGAACCCGAAACTTTCAACAACAAAACATACAAGACCAGAGCCTTTCGCCAGTTGAATAAACCATCTCATCGATGACTAAACTAACGCGCGGGGAATTCTTCTTTTACTTTTTCCGTTTTGTCCTCCCTCTCGCCCCCCTTTTTTTAGCCCAAGGACAAACCGTTGCGTATCAAACGAGGACATAGAAAGTCGACATTACTGGACGGGGATGCCAAGGCCACATCAAACAACTCCTTCAAAGAGCCCGCCTCGCCATCAGACTCTCAAGCTAAAGGCGACGCTGCTGACGATGGCACGACTCTAAATGGTGTCAGGAAGACGTCCAAGACACCCAAGACTGCCTTTGAGCTGTACTGTCTCGAAGCACGGCCCGGCCTTGGAGAGAAGCTCAAGGATGATGATGGGGAGGGCAGAGATGCAGAAATCGATGAGGAGTTGACACATGCGTGGGACGATCTTCCTGCGCCGCAAAGGGAGGACTATCAGATGAAGGCGGATAAGCTCTTGGAACGGGCCCAAAAAGCCAAGAAGGCTGCCAAAGAGGCCAAAGAGGCCAAAGAGGCCAAAGAGGATGCGGAGGAAGAAGGGTATGAGAAAGAGGGCCGATCGCGCCATAAACGAGAGGCGCAGGATGAAGATGTTGAAATGGCAAATTACGATACCGAGGATCAGGACCAGGATCAAGAGGGTGAGGGTGAGGGTGAGGGGGAGGGTGAGGGTGAGGGAGACGGAGACGGAGACGGAGATGGAGATACGCAAATGGATAAGAATGGAGATGACTGAGAGTATTTGGTGTAAAGTGGGTTTGGCTTTCTATATTTTTTCTTTTCTTTTACAAAGTTTCCTACATGGGGCAATGTGTATCAAGACACGAGGATGTCGGAGACTTAGCAAAATACGCTCCCAGATGTAAGGCAAGGCGTTCTGTCAAAAAGTTTCTTTTCCCCTCCATCATTCTTGTCCTGTTCCGGGGTGGGGTGTCTCATTTGTTCTACAGTACAGGTATTGGTCTACCACTCACTCACTGTATGTGCAACGTCTTTTCTCAAGCGTTGAAACCATGACGATAGTCAAGACCATTGATACTTCGTGGCGAGGGCAGTCAAATCATGACATCATCTCTTTACTGAGGCAGTCTGACCTGACATCCGTACTTGCAGCACGCGAAGTAGTAATACAGAAATCACTCAATGAGAATGTTTGTTTTGTGGCCGACTTATCTACCCTCGCCATGGTTGTACATTACAAGAACTAAAGTAGATAGGCAGGCAGGCAGGCAGGCAGGCAGGCAGGCAGGCAGGCAGGCAGGCAGGTAGGTAGGTAGGTAGGTAGGTATTCCTTCAAAGACAGTCTGCGCCCATGGTCAGAAAAACACACGCCTTTCCAACTCCTGGTATGCTAGAAGCGATGAGTAACTGATGTACAAAGAAGGAAAAGAAATAAGTAGATATGACCTAGCTAGATCGGTCGTCGTTGTTGTTCGAACAGAGAAAGAAAAAAAATTCAAAAGAACGCTTGCCTGTTCGCCCTGTAATTCCGAAGCCATGCATCTTCCTAAATCATTACCCCTAGCTCCTAACCCCCCCCCCCCACAGAATCACCCCTTGAGGTCTCTACACTTCTCCTTCCAACTTCCTATATCTCGCCGGCCCATAAATCCACGGCAATGTTGATGCATGCCACGAAGATTTCCATGGCAATAAGCACAATCACTGTGGTGGGGGTCCTGTTAGCTACATCGTTCCTCTCAAAGCATACAAGAAGGTATTCGAGAATCGAAAGCACGCGTGGAAAAAGCATCAAGGCAAAGTTAGACGAAAAAGAGGGGAGCAAGAACAGGATCTTCCAATAGACTTACCAATCCATTCCAGCTTCTCGCCATGACCATGACTCAACTGGTCTTTCAGAACAGCCAACAAATCCGCAATGACATCCAGGCGCTCATTGAGCAGCCCCACGCGCTGATCCATCTCGAGATAGCTCCGTACGGCTTGATACACGGGCTCGAGCTGTGGCTCAACCCAGAATAGCTCAGGCGTGTCGAGCACAGACCCGTTGAGATGGATGGCAATGCGCAAGATGAAGAGGTCCCCGATTTGCATGTTGATTTGCTTGCGCGAGAGGTTGATTTTGCCAGTCAGGGCAATGTGCGCGGGTATGTCTTTGCAGGTTTCGACGGTCGTGGAAATGAGTTCTTCGTAGAGAGACGTCTGCGTGCGTGCGTGGCGGAGGAAGCAAATGTCAGTAGGATGCTTGACTTGAGTGCAAGAGAAGAAATCGTGACAAAACTGATGCTGGGTACAATGAAAAACACTCTACTTCTTTACTTCTCTAAACACTGAAGACAGAATGGGAGGAAATAGGACTTGATGAGTTTGTGCTTGTGCTAGGGCTTCTGCTTACCTTGACGCTTTGAGCGAGGGCGTGCGATATAGATAGCTTGATCATGTAGTTGTTCTTGTCCCGCAGCGTGATAAAATCATTGTATATCCGCGCCTGATACTCACGCGTGTAGTAAAAGTTGAACAGCTCCGTCTCTATATCGTCCGGCGCCAGCTTCTCCAACTCAAACTTGGCAATCTCCTTGAGAAACTTGGCCTCCTGGGCTTCCGTCATGCCCCATATGACCACGACGCCGTAGTCGAAAAGAAACACTTCTGGGGTATGGACTTGTATGTCAAAGTCTAGTGTATTCTCCGCTGCGGGCGCCTCCTCCGTGACACTGGGCTCTAACAAGGCTTCAGGGTTTCCCATGTGTGGTGCAGCATCAGGATCATGATGGTCGGGGTCGGTAGAAGAGAACCCTTCTTCTTGCAATGCAGAGTCCTGCCTTGCACTTTCCAGGCTAACGGTGCGTTGGCGACGGGCTTCTTCTTGCATGGTCTCGCCACCTGTTGAGTGGCGACGCTCGTATGATATGACGGGGTCGTGCCGTATTCTGCTCGATCTTTCGTATGAATAGGGGGTATAGATGCACTCGTCTATCAATTTGGGATTGGCGCCGCGTGTTTTGCCTCGTCCTTTGAGGAAGCGCATCAACGAGTCCATCTGGTACTTGTCGGCGGTACAGTAGGCAGTGACGCGGGGAAGACGGTCGCGATCCCCCTTGCCGAGACGAGCAGCGTCTCTTCTCGCCGTCGGGTCCTTAATCCTGGTATACTGGGAGTAGACATCCCGTCCGCTTTCTTCATCCTGGCCTTCGATGTCCGGGTTGGGTAAGAGCTTGAGCTTCTCTGTCTTCTTCGTACTTCGCTGAGGTCCGATCTTGGGTCCGAGATGGGGCTGGACGATGGGTGGCATGCTGCCGTGGCTGTTGCGTCTCGTCAATTTGTTGTTCAAGGCTGTCAGCGCGGGAGGGTGAGGTCCCATGCGGGAGGTCCCGGCTGGTAAGCTGCCAGACAAAGCTGGGCTGCCTTGGGGTGAGTAGGGTTCCGGCTCAAACGTCCTCGTGACGGGGTCGGGACTGAATGTCACCGTTCTCATCGATCGCTGTCGAGGCTGCGCGGCATCGTGAGGGTTCGGGATTAGAGGCGTGTTCTCGCTGATGACTCGAGGCTCCATGATGCAGGCTCGGGCAAGGATAAGGAGACGATAAATGATGGAAACGGAAAAAACAAAGAGAAAATAGCACAGAAAGTGCAGCAGTAACGGCGGTACTGCGATTCAAGTGTCTGTCGTGATGACTGCCCGCAGTCGGAGCTGGTCTCAGCTTGTAGGTAGTCGCGCGGCCGGATCGATGGGACTTGATGGTGTTTCGAAGTGGCTTAGTCGACACAATGAATGGTAGGTGTATCTGTGCAGGTCGGGCTGATATCGAGAGATTCGCTGATCATTGGTCGATACCTTATCTTTTCCCTTTTTTTCCCTCACTTATTCTTTCACTTTGTCGCCATTGAAGCCAAGCAAAAGGCTAGACAAGCGATGAGGTCAAGCAAGCAGGCAAAGCAATCATGAAAAGGTGCAAGTGGATGCGCAGTTCAGCGGGGCGGCTCCATCACATCGTGCAGCGCAGCGCGGCAGGCTCCAGTCGGCCCCATTTTTCCGCAGTCTCCCTCGAAAGGGGTCAGTGACCTTCATCAGACGCGATATGATGCTTCTCACAGACCAACAGCCTCCGGGCTGCCCTGGCGCCAGGGATTGGAGACCTTTCATAATAAGTGTTGGCTGGGCACAATGACTTCTCAAGCACGATCACGGTCCCAATTACGGGCTCAATGGAGTAAGATCCCGTTCGCTGCCGCTCAGCACAAATACTTGCGGTGGAATAATAGTCAGAAATAACTTCATATCTCGTTCACAGCCGATCATCTCTAAACCAGGATTTCGTTCCATACGGTGGCCGGACCGATACTATACGACCAAATAAAGGGCCCATTCTGTATTTGCACCATCGTAGACACGTAATTCACCACTTGCGGCGTCGCTCAGCCCTCAATCGTCTTAACATGGATCTTGAAACCGGCCCTATTCAGACGATCCACGTAGCCCTGGCCCAAGCATGCTGGCGTATACAAACCACCATCCAATTCGAGATCGTCTTCTAGAATGGTTAAAGCACCCTGTGCGAGGAAAACGCCCGTAACTAGATAGCGAGGTAGTTAACATTAGCGTTGTCCTCTGATGACAGTGGCGGAGGGCCATATTTCTTTCAACTGGGCTTCATTTTCAATACTCACGAGTATACAAGCCTCCGTGATACCAAGCGCGACAGAAGGCCTGCCTCTTCTTCGGGTTGCTGGCAAGGTCCGGCGACGCAGTTCCACGATACTCCAACTCTTCCCGGGCCATGTCCTCTCTGCTGGCGCCCTCTCCGGGCTGATAGACAAGCTTCTTGACAAGGATCCTGAATGGCGCGACAAATACCAGGAGCAGGCCTCCAATCGCGAGAGCAAGATGGACGGCAATGCCATGCAGCCAGTTTCGTGCTTTGAAGTACTCTGCCCACGTAAACTCGGGCCCATAGAATTCACCCTTGCGGCTAGGGATCTCGTGCAAAAGTCCCCATGTCCTTGTGACAACAGCTTGGTCCGTCTTTTCTGCGAGAGAGGTGGTCACAATCCCCAGATTGGGCAGCGAGGTCACGCCCAAAATCCCTTGTAAAAGAGACCTCTGTGGCCTGGACCCTGACGTATGGGGGATGGGGGACATGGCATATGGCTTGGCTGCTTCTGCCACCTCCCTCAATGAGAAGTGCTCAAAGTGAACCAGTACAGTAGCCAAAGTTCCCCCTGAAGGCTTGCTGCTGTTCTGAGTTTTAGAAAAATGGGAGGCCAGTCAAACTGTTGCTAGGGGATTTCAGTTGCAAACGTACTCGAGCTTGTAGATTGTGACCACGGCGTCCTTGGTAGCGGCGTCGAGGTCTTTGCGCAAGTGTTGCGCCATGGACCACGTCACCAAATCAGCAGGCGCAGACTCGATACCACTCTGCGGGAGCATGATGGCACCCGTCTTCTTTGCGGTGCCTTCATACTTCTTGATCATCTGGGCAACCCAAGGTGCCTCGCCAGTGCAATCAATATAGTGTGTGCCTGCTTCAGCGCAGAGTCTGAAGGTGAGCTCGCCATACAGACAGTAAGGCCCGACAGTAGTGATGACGACGCATGCTTTCTCAACGAGAGACTTCAGCTGAGCCTTGTCGTTGATATTGACGAGTTCGATACCTGCAGAATCCATCAACAGCTCATTCTCATAATTTCGGCGTCTACTCGACGGGCGCTGCGGGCTTACTGGGTGCGAGTCTGTCAGGGTTTAGCTTCTGGCATTCTCCGACAAGGATCTGGAGCTTCGGCTCTGAACGCCCAGCGACAGCCCATCTAAGATCAGTGGGCAGGTGTGTGGCGATGTGCTCCGACGTCAATTGACCAGTGTAGCCTGAGAGCGTTACAAGCCGTCAGTATGTATCGTGGACGTCTCAGAATCGTTGTCGAGGGGTAGGATCAAGGTAGGATAGCATGGTACCTGTGGCTCCCAAGACAATCAAATCATACTGTCGACCATGCTTTCTTCTGGCCATGCTGTGTGGCTGCCTGTAAATAGCTTGCAGGCCTAGCGAGGTGTGTGACTGCGAATTACGCTGAAGAATGGGGCAAAGTGCGGAAACTGCGTTGTTGGGAAGGTTGCTCTTGAGGCAATCACGTCACAGGAATTCCGAGACACGGGGAGGGAGATCGCGATGGATGAGTAAGGCAAGGAGTTCAAGTGAAGGGAATGCAGAAAGCACAAGATCAGACGCCGTGCATTGCTTTTACCTCGCACGCAGGTCGATCGGATCGACGTCCCAAATTAGGCTACGTCCCACCCCAAGCCTAACTCATGAACAGTTACTCTACCCAACTTCACCGAGCCATAGCGATACATCCATCATACGGACAGGTACGGAGTATGTAACTACAGTCTACAAATGAGACACTGGGAAACAAGCCCCAGAAAAAAAACGAGTACATACTCCGTAGCATCAACTGAATTTCATGGTCTTCTTTTTCATGCCTGTATATTCTGCACCGAAAACATTGCTCCTCCGTAGTCATTTGCCACAGGATTGATTTCAACTTTTGATGCATACGTCAAGTGCTCTCATCCAAATTGAGTTGCAACCGGCTGGCGGGACCAAGGGTTCTTTGGCGGCCCCTTCAAGAATGAAGTCACGAGCCCCACCCAATAAGGCGAGACTTGGAAGTTGGAGTGAGTTGCAACTTGTAACATGAGATGATTACATAGAGTAAGCAGGATGAATTCCCTGTAACGCTTCATAGCCTTCGCGTGTGACTTTACGGTCTCAAAGATGGGAATTATGGCGGACTCATCAGTGGAAGTCACTGGAAACTACCGCCAAAGCCCGCAAAGAGTTGGGGAGAACGAGTCGGACGACGCGACGTAGCTGTTTGTCAACGCATTGCTGGTACGAATTGTGCAGTAAAACAAAGTACTCCTCGTCAAACTGCGACACCATTCGACACGACTGGCTGTATACAGTGTGTGACTCCAGACTCCAGAGTCGATACATGCCATAATTGAAAGCTGAAGTGAGCCTTCGGCATCGGGATCCGTCAAAGGGTGCAAAGACAAAGTGCACGTCATGTGACTTAGCTTGTGATCTTTGCGACCGGCATTGTGGAGCGTCCACACTTCCAGATTCGCTTGCTCCAGTGCACTCACGTGCTTGCCCTAAGAAAAACACAACTCTAGCATTTCGGTGGACGCGGCCGCAAGCGAAAGTCGAATCTCATCATCTCCGCCCGTCACTTGTCGTCTTCCAGCCCAACGACAACCTCACAAATCATTCAAGATGACCAAGCGAACCAAGAAGGTCGGCGTGACGTATGTTTTGACAATGATAACATTGCAAATTTATATAATGTACACATGCTAACATTGTCTGCAGCGGTAAATACGGTACCCGGTAAGTTTATCGCGACGCTCATTGCCATCCGATGCCGACCAACACGAATATCCCCGAACACCGACGACGCATTCGAACTTGACAACGCAGCAAACTCCTGGTGGCTTTGGCTGGTGGGTATGAGGACGACGTGAGAGTTTCAGCTCGAGGCACCCGATATCGAAGCCTATCTAGACGTATTTCGCAAGCAAGATAATGTGTGCGCTACCGAGCCAGAGCCAGCGGAAGAAGGGGATGCTTGCTTACTCATGAATGAATCTGCGACGTCGATTACCGGGATAATCCTACCTCAACCCGGGGGACAATTGAAACTAATCGCCATTTTCCAAACAGTTATGGTGCTTCCCTGCGAAAGCAGGTGAAGAAGATGGAAATCACACAGCACGCCAAGTACACCTGCACCTTCTGCGGAAAGGTCACCGTCCGCCGCCACTCTACCGGCATCTGGAACTGCAAGTCCTGCAAGCGCACCATTGCCGGTGGTGCCTACGTTGTTGCGTACGTACCGTCATGGATCTCGATAGAAGAGGAGACGATGAGAACGGCTGGATTTTTGGAGGATTGGATGAATGCTTGGCAACGACTTTTCGTCCGATCTGATGAAATTCTTTGCTTCAACACGTCTCCTCACCTCACCTTCGAACAACATACTAACTTCATGTCATAGCACTCCTGCCGCTGCCGCCATGCGATCAACGTTGCGACGATTGAGAGAGATTGCCGAGGTATAGAGGAGGGTTATTTGGTACGGGGACGGGGCTGTGAAGGGCCATTTATGAACACATCTACCATTGAAGCCCTACTCTAGCTCAATGAAAAAGTCGGAATTGGGTTTGAGACGATGCAGCGTTTACCTTGTGACTGTGTCTCACTTGCTCTCTTATTTCATTCGAGAAATCGACTTCTGTGATCAAAGTTGTCTATGATACAGTACGTGAAACGATCAGTTTATATGACACAGACGACCTATTTACTGTACATGAAACAATGTAAGTGGAGGCTGGTCGCTTAAGAGCATGAATGAACTATACTGGAAATCCCTGCCCATTTCAGAACGCGATGGGCATGCGAGAGACAAAACAGCATCAGCTAGCACCTTGATTGAATGTAGGGTCAATGGGTCATGGATGGTTGACGCAAACGCTTTCTGTCCTAGAGAGAGCCGCTAACTCCGGCGCCTCTGCGAATAGAGCCGCTTGGTGCCTTATGCCTCATGCCTTGTTGCATCAAGAGCCTGCCCAACGCAGTTCCAAGTCTTCCGCAGCCGCCAAATATATGCCGCATTTGCAGCAGCCCAGCCACATTACAAACTTTCTTTCTCGACGCAACGCGGACCCGTACACTAGGTATCACAAGGTCATCTCCTTGACGGATATGTATGCATATGTGGCGTATCCATACGACGGATTGCTTTATCGGTTTGGGGGTCGTAACTCGTGTCGCGCAAGATCACGGGATGACCAGGAGAAAGTTGAAGGTGCACATAAAGACGGGACAAGCCACGTGGAAACAGGGCGTACGAAGGCGCGGAGGCGAGCAAGAATTGGCTCGAGGCATATACATACACAAACATTCAGAGAGCCTTATTAGAGGCTGGAGCGCGCAAAAGATACCGTACCATCGCACTCTGTCTGTCTGGGTAGGACGGCTATCTGCTGATAATCAGCTCATTGATGAGGTGAGGCCAGATGCGGTCTACTGTCTATCACTTGTAGGTAGTTTGTGGCCCGACAATGGGAATTCTCGAGGCAGCGAGATCTGATCGGCTCTGTGGAACCCCCAATCAAGTCGGCAATCTGCCTCGCAGGTTAACTTATCCCGTTGACGAATCTGTAAAACCACCAAGACACCAAGACGATATCGAATCGTCGGCCTGAGAAAAAAAAAAGACCACTTTCTTTGAAGAAGGTAGGTACTTAATACAAGCAATCCATCCATAGGATGTCCTGAAACGACCATACGGAGCACGAATATACCTGATGCACGTTGGGACCCTGAAACGACTCTCGATGACCACCTTGGAGCCCACCCAGCTTTGTTGCCAAACATGGTCATCTCCAAGATTGTCGTCCAGTGTCACGACTCATGACCACGGGCCTAATGCGTAGTTGCCTCGCATCGCACAATCCACGTAATGGGCCCTTCTGAGAACGTCACACAGAGAGGGATGCACATCGCACAGCGTACCACTTCTTCACAAAACTTGTCCTCCCACCCCTTTTCCCCTTCCATCGGATAGAGGCTCCGGATGCTTCCTGCCTGCAGTGGCTCCAACCTTCAATGGGACGTTTTCGTGTGAAGAATGAGAGGCACGCCCGGGTGAGGTTGTATATTACTCGATGATGCAGGACAAGCAGGCCTTTTAAGGATGCGCGCGGCGAAACATGGTGCCAATCCGAAAATCCAGTCACCGTAGTTAGTTCATTGGTTCAATATTCTGAGCACATATTTATGTATTAGCTCCGGAAAACAATGAAGATAGACAGACGTACGTGGCCTTACTTCGTGTGTGTTATTGCCCCGCCAGCCAAGTCGTACCGGGTACACCGTACACGGTACAGTATGTAGGTAGGTAATAGGAATGCGGGACCCAGGCACCGAGTTATGTAGAGCGTCGACGCTGATGACAAGGCATTGTAGAACGTGATAACCTCATTCGATAGCCTGGCATGATGTATAGTATACGGGTAGGTATAGAACACAAATTTTGCGCAGGAGAAGGCATGTTTTTTTCTCCACCCTCATTTCTTATTCTTTCACTTTCCTTCCGTACTTTTATATTCAAAGCAGGTGATGAGCTACCAACATGACATTATTATTCTCCCTTTCGTCCTCACCAAGGTGGCGCTCCAGCTGGCAGGCCGCAGAAGTCACGGGATGGTGGTGATCAGGCTAGACCAGACCAGATGGTGGCACCACAGACCCCCCACACAACCCAGAATAAGAATTGGTGTTTGAACTTCTTATTCTTGTTTGAGCTTGTCCAAGTTGCTCAAAGCAGGAGGGCAAAGAGAGGGGGCGTCAATGGTCATAGACTCATATGTAGTTGTAGTACGTCCATACAACACCATTTATTCATTGTGTGTCCTGGAATTGGGGAGGCATTCATTGACTGTTGTGCAAACTGCAACAGGTAGGTAGTACCCCAGCCGAGTTCTGTCCGTTATCCTGGGGCAAAGTCTCCGTATTCCCCGCGCAGTTTCCTTTGTACAAGGCCACGATGGCTTCAACGTAGCGATTACAACGCAGACGAACAAGACACGTTACAAATGCTCCAAGAAGCATAGGTACATATATAACAGGAGGCACAACTGGAAGACAGACTAACAGGGTTTCCTGCCTTTCGTAATACATAACCCCTCTTCAATACCGCTCAGCAATTGAGCATCGCCATGATAGGTATTAGCACCCCTGCTTCCTTGTGCTTCCCCCCCCCCTTGCGCACGATGCCTACGAAATAAAGTTACATACAGAGTATGAATCTGTACTCGTAAACGCCCTAGTTCCACTATATAGCAGTCGTGAATTTCAAAGGTTCGCTTGCGTCTTGTTGTCCAAAAGGGGAGCGGACCCCTTGATGCTGATTTTGACTTGCTGTGAGCGCGACCTGCTGGTCTTGGTGTCTGGTGTCTGGTGTCTGGTGTCTGAAGTCTGGTGCCAGTCCGAGACGCTGCACGATGATGGCTCTCGTCGTCAACGCCTGGTTATCTCCTGTTCGTCGTGGGCACGCCCCCTAATCAATTCCTGGCTAATGGATGCGGCGGCGTTGTCGTCTGCAGCTGCTGATTGGTCGAGAGTGGCGGCCATCACCTTCCTCGAGTCCTGGGCCGGGGCTGGCACCACCACCACCACCTGGCACCAGTGCACCACCCCCATCTTTGGCTTCCTGGATGCAATGCGCTAATCATGAAGTCGGTGGCCGCCTTTTTGTAAAAGAAAAACTAAAAAAAAAAAAAAAAACTCGCGGCTTTACTCCGTACTCCGTACTCCGTAATCAATTGTTGTACTCCTACGGAGTCCATACATATTTGTGTTAGGACGGGCACAAATACATAGTCTCATGTCTTGATGTGGTGCGTCTGGCCTGGCCCAGGGCAGTGAGGCCCGGGACATGGTCCGGCTCTGGGAGACGGGAGTCGGGACCGGGCTCCATAATAAGTGTGCTCTGAAAGCCTGCGCCACGTCGCTGCCAACATCCATCCAAAGTTCCAAACTTTGCTTCTTTTCCGTATCTTCCTCTATCGCCGCCCTTGGAAACTCCCTTTGCTTGTCGGCCAACGTAGACAGTGGACACAGGCTGGACGTGACGTAATATACTCCGTACACTGCCATAATATGTACAGTACGGAGTATGTACTGTATTCTGTAGCTGCCACTGCGCGTGCCACCAGCCACGATCGCGACTTGGCCCCGCCAATATTCACCAAACAAGTCTGGCTGACCCACTGCTTGCATCACCCGCTCCAGCCGCGTGAGGAGTGTCAGTCTCCCGGTGCAGCTGTCAATGGACTGTCAATGGCAACTTGCTGAGGCGAAACCCCGTGCCCCGTCACCCGTCCAAGTCGCCGCAAGCTGCAATCGACCAAGACAAAGTCCATTGCTCCGTTGCTCTGTTGCTCTGTTGCTCTATCGATCGCTGTTGCTCGCTGCCTGCAATCCGCCTGCAATCCGCCTGCAATCCGCCTGCAAATCGCCTACAATTCGCCTACAATTCGCCTGCAATTCGCCTGCAAATCACCTGCAATTGCCTGCAAATCACCCGCATTTCGCTTTACATGTTTTCGTCAACCAAGCCTCTACAATATCCATCCTGGCGTCATGAACGAACCTGAACAGTGCATCATATGCTTGGAGCCTCTACCGCGTGCCTCGACCTCGACCTCGCCTCTGCCCTCTCCCGCGTTGTCCTCGGCCGTGAACGATGCTCACAATGAGGCCACCGCCGCCACTACCACCACCGACACCACCGACACCACCGACACCACGCATCTGACAGCGTCTGCAGCGGCTCCAGACTCAACCTCGGCCGTTCCTGCTGCTGCTGCTGCCGCTCCTGAATCAAACTATCTCGACATTGTTGCATCTCTAGACGGATGCGAACATGTCATTCATGATGCGTGCATCCGCTCATGGGCTCAAAAGACAAATACTTGCCCCATCTGCAGGACACCCTTTCATTTTGTTCGCCTTTACAACGGCGTAGATGGTACGTGTAACACCATCCAGCCCCTGATTCTTCATCATCTTGTTCCGTTTCGGCTCCGGCACGGCAACCTGAATGAGGTCAATCAATTCAAGAAAAGTCCCCAAAAGAATTCACTCTGACTGACTGGTGCTTTTGTCGTTCCTCTAGGCACCGCGATCTCGACGTACGACGTAAAAGACCGGAAACAAGTAGCCGAATTCGATGTCCAGACCTGGTTGGGCGATAACCTCGCAGAAGAGGAAGAAGAACAAGGCAATCCCTGCCCTATATGCAATTCGGCTGAGCGAGAGGATATCTTGTTGCTGTGCGACAGCTGTGATGCTGCTTACCACACGCATTGCATTGGCTTGGATTATGTTCCCGAGGGCGACTGGTATTGCATGGAATGTGCGCACCTGTTCCAGCTTACAGATGACCGTCCTGGCCGTTCTGATCAAAATGATGCTGAGCCCGCCTCTCCAAGACCTCAGGTCGCTCTTCGTCCGACCCCTCGGGACGTACGAGGCTATCATGTGCGCACACGTCAACGTCTGAGGAGAGCCCGTAGGCAAGCTCGGAATGCCGAATGGCATGGCGCCTGGGGACAGTTTTCCGGTCGATTCTACGAGATGAGCGATCTTGATCTCGATAATCATGATGACGAGGACGATGATCTCGAGCAATTTCGTCGCTTTCAGCAGCTCGATCGCAGAGAGCTGCAGCGGTGGCAACAGCGTATGGATATTGCCAATCGGCTCGGTGCTCGAAACACGTTTGCCAGCACCATTCCCCCACAGATCAGCGAACGCCTGCGGCCGCCACAACCACCTATCCAGGAAACTCGTGATGAACGTCGTGCGTGGGGTGCCTTCGACCGTGCGCGAGACGCAGAGTCGAGCGCCACATCAGCTCGAAAACGCAAGAGCCGATCGACCACTGCATCACCTGCAGAGCCGCTGCAAGAGCCGGAGAGAAAATTGAAGCGTCCGCGTACCAGGAGGCTGCCTACGCAGGCTGAGGCCTCGGCATCCGCTCCAACCCCTACTTCGGGGACGTCGGCTTTGTCGGGTCTGTCAAGTTCAAGCGTGCATCCAACAAATAACGCGCCATCTTCGCTGAGGCATGGCGTCACTCGCTTGGAAACCAGCACTCCCTTGGTATCATCGCTACTCAAAGAACTCGAGCCATTGGAGCCGAACCCCTTTTCGGAGGACGAAACGCCAGCGATGACGCCAACCTGGCGGATTCCTCCCGAAGCTTCGTCACCGGCACTTTCCCCCTCGCCTTCGTATCAGGGCACGCCCAGAGCTCTGTCTTCAACTCCGCCCCCTCTTCACAGTCTCGGTAATCGACCTACATCACCAACGTTGCCACTCAGTACTCACATTGAACCTCGATACCCCCCTGCCAATTACTCCCCCACTCGACCGAACAGCGATCACGCCGAAGTTGAACCTCGCGTAGTTCACGTTGAGTCTCGTCCCCTTGAATTGCGTCAGCCTCGGCCTCGGTCTCGACGGTGCTCCCCTCAGTTGCCATCCGCAACAGAGACCACGACGCTAGCACGATCGACAATGACGCAGGATGACAAGAAGAGCATCAACGAGATTGTCAAAACTGCTCTGCAGCCCCATTGGCGGGCCCGGAAGTTGACCACCGACCAATATGCGACGATCAATCGAGACATTTCGCGAAAACTTTATGATGAAGTGAAGGACGCCGCTTCGCTCGACGAAGAAGCCCGGCGAACGTGGGAGGCTAGAGCCACACAAGAGGTCGCTCAGGCCCTCGCTGCGCTCCCAACATAATCACAGACACACAGACATGCACAAGGCGAGGACAGGACTTTGCTTTGGTTCTTCGGCGTTTTCGTCTTCTTCTTCTGCTTCATAGGCCAAGTGAGCAGCCGTCGCGATGATGATATACCCAGCATCTTGTTTTGGTGTTTTCTAGGTTTGAACTTGTTCCATGGAAGAGGGACTTTGATCATTTGTTCCGCTTTGGACACGAGGGTTTGATGCCGTAAGATTTAAAAATCTATGCGAGAAAGTTTTGTGATGGTATCTTATCATAGTATCGGGAAAGAAGTACATGCTTGTGTTTGCAGCCGAGATGAGAGATGAGAGATGAGAGATGAGAGATGACTTTGTATTTTATAGCGTGGGAAGAATGCTTTGACGCTTTTCGTGGCGTTGGGTGCCGGAGCCATCAGGGCGTTTTAGGCGATTTTACGATGATTTGCCATGGGGCAACAACAGTGTTTCAGTACCTAAATATATTTTTAGCCATGGAGCTTGACATATTTTCGTCACGCAAGAATGTGGACAACACGCGCGAGCACCGGATTGATTCAAAGAACCACAAGTCCAAGCACCCGTTCGCTGGAATTATCCGTCGAGCGAAGCCTGCAAACTCTGCTGCTAGAATCACGACTTCGGCCTCCCACTGCGAAGAAGACGCGAGGAACTCGATACTTTAATTCGCAGGCCTACAGTACAGGTATACGTCGACGGCGTTGGCCAAACGAAGACGCGGTGTGACGACACGGCAATCCAACACCGGGACCAGTCTCGATGTAATTTGTCAGCAGTATCTATCTAACAGAGCCCGGTATGTTTTTTATTAAAAAAGAAACAGGCACCGCTAGCGAAAAGACTGCTCTGGAATTCACTCTCGGCACTCGTAAATGATCAGGACGTTCTGGAGGTGGAAACGGGTCTTGACGATAAGGTAAATGGTGCCTTGGAGAGAGAAGAAAGGGAAAGGGCGTTGGAAAAGTGGGAGCTCAGCTGGTTTTTTTTGTAAGGACTGGCTTGGAGGTCATGCCTCAGGCATGAACAATTCTCGAGAAACCTTTTACAGTACGGATATGTACGGCTACGATTACCTAAGCCAATTTGCTTCGCGGGTACATTAGTTAGGTACGTACCTGCAGGACAACGTGAAGTGGAGAACCTTTGGACCAGCCAGGGTTGTAGAAAAGTTGAAAGAACGCGAAAGTGGTCATTTTCGTCCGTCTCGCTCTGAGAGAGAAGAGAATCGCATTCTCTCCAAGAGGTCAGGGCCACACACTTTCGCCGCCGTCGTCGCCAATTACAACAATGGCCGCCTCAAGCAGAGGGCGGCGTGCTTTGCAATCAATCCTACGAGGTAAGGAATTGGTCTAATCCGTCTGCATGTTCACCGAACCACTTCTGGGCCGCAAAGCAGGCTGGAGAACCCCGGACTACAGAAGATGATATCCAAGCGGAGGATGGGGGGGGGGAGGGAGGAGGGGGGAGAGAAACAGACGACGAAGAAAAAGCGTCAATCTTGAAATACTGCAGAGACTAAAAACCTTGCATAGCGAACCCGAGTGTATGCTCCCGATGCGCCACGAGCTTCGCCCCCCGAGCGTCTACCCGCCTCTACTCAGCCAGCGCCTCGACCTCTGAGGCATTGCCCTCAGAAGATAACGCCTTGGCCTCGCAATCTTCCACCTCCTCGCCATCACCATCAACATCGTCAACGACATCACGCGTCTGGATCGCCCCAGACTACGTTATCCGATCCGGCCTGATCCTCTCGCGGCCGCCCCTCCTGACGCGCAAGCTGCACCCCTTTGAAAACGCCTTTTTCTTCTACCAGAAGCGTCTAGAGGAGCGCCTCAACACGCCCTTTATACCGAGTATTTACTTCAAGCCTGATACGCCTCGCGAACTCGACTGGAACATTAAAGTCAAGGAACGCCAGGGCACTGTCGCGAAAGAACTCGGCATCTACAAGGGGAAAGGCGCCAGAGCGTGGGACGATGAGCTCAAGGTGGGCGATACGCTGAGCACCCAGGAGGGCACGCTGGACAGTCTGCTGAAGGACGCGGAGGTGCGGGTCAATGATGATGCTGAGGTGATCAAGGCGGAGGATGTGGTCCCTGTGAAGAGGCCCCGGGAAAGAGAGACGGAGGCGGATAAGCAGGGAGATGTGAGGAGTCTGGATCGACGGCTTGAAAGGACGTTGTATTTGGTTGTGAAGGGGAAGGACGGGTGGGGGTTTCCGGCGGATATGGTTCAGAGGAATGAGACTCTGCATGTGGTACGTGGTTATATGCTCTCTTGTTATGCTTTTACGCTACGTTTCTCCCCTTCCATGTTTCTCTTTCGAGGTGTTCAAATCCTCCTCCTTCTTTCTTCGTTTACCTCATTTTTGTTTTCGGCACCATGAGAAGTACTACGTGAGATACTAACCAGCTGACCTCCCAAAAATAGACCGCCAGGAGAGTACTGGACCAGGCCGCCGGAATCAACATGAATACCTGGATCGTCAGCCGCGTCCCCGTCGCACACGTCGTCAAAAAAGCCCTCCTCAGCCCCGACGGCTCCGTCACAGAAAAAGGCCAAAAGACGTTCTTCCTCAAGGGCAGGATCATGGCCGGGCAAGCTGATTTGAAGGATAATGCGCTTGGATATACTGACTTTAAGTGGTTGACGAGAGAGGAGCTGGAGGAGGAGCTGGAGCCAGAGTATTTCCGGGGTGTGCGAACTATGATGGCAGACAGGTAGAGTAATATGTAGACGGGCTAGAAAAGACGGAGAAGCAAGGAAGGGATAAGGAAAGGAGAAAGAAAACAAAAGACGGGAAAGCCTGTGGTGAACTATTGTTTTCACAATGGGCGCATCTTTTTGTAAACTAGGACTTGGCTAGTGTATACATATATATCTCTGTACAGTAAACCTGGTTCATCGTAATGACAAACCCGAATCCTCCTCGTGTAATCGGGTCTAAATCAAATACTACGGACTCCGTTACAGTGAGATTATTTCAACCAGATGAAGAACGAAACCTTGATGGAATGCCAAAAACGAGCAAATGATAAAGTACATCTCGCAGCGCCGATAAACGACCAGTATATAAGAATTCGCCCAAGATGTCACATCCGCGTCTCTCTGCATCTTCATCTTTTTGTCCAATGCACAGCCGACGCTCCCGCCCCTCACGCAGTTATCCGTACATCTCTCCAATAAGCCTCTTCGGTTCGGTAGTCAACAGACCAAACCTCTCCGGTACTCAAGAAATCAAGTCTCCGGTACCCAACAAGAAGAAACAGCGCATCATCTAATATAGCCAGCGAGCGCACCACGCCACGCATTCTCACACAATAGACAAGCATCAAAAATGCCACAGTATAAATGCACAGGTATTATCCGGCCCCCCTCTCCCTTCTGAAGGTGTCCCCTCAACGCCAGAACTCCTTCCTCCCTCGTTGGTAAACCCCATCCCTCGTGGTCTATGG
Organism: Claviceps monticola; assembly: GCA_018360055.1. Lineage (NCBI taxonomy): Eukaryota > Fungi > Ascomycota > Sordariomycetes > Hypocreales > Clavicipitaceae > Claviceps > Claviceps monticola. The sequence goes on from SRPP01000083.1 coordinate 59,429, forward strand.
CAGCGGACACGCGAAGAAGTAGAAGACAACACCATCAATCCCCCTTTCCACTCACGCCCTCGATGTTATGTTTAGGGCGCCCCGGTGGGCTTCGCTTGACCCTCTACAAAACTGAGCGCCTCTGTAGCAGGCACACAGCCAATAGAGCTGGTCTTGTTGTGAAACGTCACGCCGTAGCATTTATCCGCCACGTGGACAATCTCGGGTCGGAAGGTGGTGCAGATAAACTGGGTGCCCGCCTCATTGGAGATGGACTCCAGCAACGCTGCGACGGCAGTGCGGTACTGGGCATCCAGATTGGCATCGACTTCGTCAAAGATGACCATGGGACTGCTCTCTGTTTGTTGGAGTGCAAAAATGAGACATAGTGCGCACAAGCCTAAATGAGGGTAAAAACAGCTTGGTCAGTCATCTTTTTTCTGATGGAAAAAGCAGCACGCCTAGATGAATGCACTTACTCTTTTGTCCACCGCTGAGCTGCTGGATTCTTTGCTGCTCATCAAGCTCCTTGGAGTTGAAGGACACGCTGATGCCGACGCCGGTATAGTTCTCGACACTACCGCGGGTTTCTTCATCAGACTCGTCAGGGTCTTGGCGACGATCAGTTCTCCTTTGTATGACCAGGCGGCCGTGGCCAGCGGGAACCAGCTTGCCGAAGATGGTTGCAAACTCCTTGGACACTTGTTTGAAGGTTCGCTCAATTGCTTCGTCCTTGCGCCGATCTAGATGTTCGACCAGTTCTTCGATGGACCCTTGGGAAGCGTCCAACTCCTTGCGTCGCTTCGTGAGCTGATCCTGCTGCTGGGTGAAGTTGTTGTACTGCTCAAAGGCTTTCTTGTTGACGTGCTTGTACTTCTTCAGGGCCTCGTTGACCTTCTTCAGCTTGTTTGTGATCTACATAATTCCACATAATCAATCAATCAATCAGTACTCCGTCAGCCATTTGATTCATAGTAAAAGGTCCACGTCTCTCTCCAGGGCGACTCACCGAGCTTGCTTCCATATTCTCATACTTGTCGAATGCCTCTTCGGGAAGCACACCCAAGTCTCTGATGTTTTTGGCACAGTCTGCAGCCTGAGCCGTAAGGAGGGCCTTGCGCTGCAAAGTCTTCTCCATCTTCTTTTGCTGCCGCTCTATCCTCACAGAGAGTTCGTTTTGAACTTGTTCTCGCTCCGATTTTTCAGCGCCGAGTTGGTCAATTTGACCAGTCACGCTGTCTGTCTTGTTCTCTGTCTCTTGAAGACTGGCTTCAACGGTTTTCAGTGCCTTCTGGGCCATCTTCAGTTCTCGTTGAGCTTCCTTCAAGCCTCCAGACGCGCCGCCCGATGTCGAATTCTCAAAGGCCTGGCTGTTCAGCTGGTCGAGTCTCAGCTGCAGATTCTGGCGCAAGTCGACTTCGAGGAGTTGTTTGGTTCTCTCAAGCCCTCTCCGTTCTTTGCAGAACTCATTCCATCGCTTTTGCAGCTGTTGCGTTGTGGTACTGAGCTGCTCGAGCTCTGCCTCCTCATCTGAAGTAAGAGACTTCTTAAAGTCGGTTCCTATTTCGGCCTCATGCGCGGCTATTTCCCCCATGAAGACATTCATATTCTTCTCCACAGCATCCCGGCGCTTGATTGCGGCATCGACCTGTGATCTTTCATTTTCAACATGGCCAGACTTGTTCCGCAATTCATGCTTGAGGGGCTCAAATCCGTCATCCGCCTGCCTCAGTTGCTGTTCCTTCCTTTGCAGTTCCGACATGGCTCCTGTGATCTCCTGATCCTTCAATTCAATCTGTTGGCGCAAGTCGCGTGATCGATCCATCAGGTTCTCATACTCTTCTCGCCACTTGTTGGCCGAATGAACGGCTTCCAGACGTGATTTGCGGGGATCAATGTAGCCACCAGTCATTGCACCTCTCTTGTTTGTTGTATCGCCTTCTGCGGTGATGCCGTCGACGCCGTGACTGCGCGCGTATTGGGCTGCCACAGCAAGATTAATGCATACGACCGTCTTTCCAAACACCTGCTGAAAGGCCTTGTCATACTTGGAGTCGTATTTGATCTTGCTGATAAGGGGGACCGCGTCGTTTGAGCGAGGAAAGTTGACCTGACGTGGTCGAAGCTGCGCCAATGGCATGAAGGTGACACGGCCGCCATGCTGTTTGTATAGATAGTCAGCCAGATACGTAGCCGTCTCAGCGTTGTCAACGACGTAATGAAATAGGCTCGCGCCAGCAGTCTGTTCCACAGGTAGTCTGTAAGCGTCGCTGACTTCCAGCAAGTCTGCTAGTGTTCCGTAGGCGCCCGGTATATCCTGCTCCTGCTTCAGACGGCGAATAGTCGCAAGACCGCGCGCTGTTGCACCATCTACCGCATGAGACAATTCTCGCTCAGCTTGGTCCCTTTCCCGACGAGCATTGGCAATGATGGAGTTGAGTTTGTCCTCCTCACGACGAATGAGCTTCCGCTCGTCGTTCAGCTTGTCCAGCTGCACCTTGGCCTCAGTTACCTCGTCGACCATCAATACTCTGTCACTGCTCCAATTGGCTAAACGAGACCTTAATTGCGCAACCTCTTGCTCAGTCTGCTGAATTGTCTCTTGTACTCGGGCAAGCTCCTGTTCGGCCTCCAGCTTGCTCGCCTTCTGTGCATTCATCGTGAGGTTCAACTCCTTGACCTCTTGTTTCAAAAACGCGTCCCGTTCCGACTTGTTCTTGAAACGTGAGCCGCGGCTTTGTTTGGCGAAGAGGCGTGTCCTTGACGCTTCCGCTGTGTCTAGTTGCTGCCTAATCTCTTCCTCTTCCTGCCTCTTCTTCTCGTATTCGGGCAGGACCTGGGCCAGCTGCTTTTCCTTGCCTGATATCTCGGACTGGACGGAGTGCAGCTCAGCTTCATGCTGTGATCGCGCCTGCTCCTGTGCCGATTGCCCATCTCTTAGGTTTTTGACCTTGAGTTCCGTTTTAGCAAGAGCCTTGGCACAATCTCGTCTGTCCTCCTCATGTTGACGCCGGTCAATCTGGAGCAGTTCCAGTTCCCGCTGCAGATTGTGGATCTTCGCGTCGAGCTTTGAGATGGTTTTTTCTCCTTGAAGAAACTCTGTGCGACTTGAGTCATTCGTATCGAGACCATCCTGCCTAGCGCCATCGATATCCTCCAGGGCAGACTGAATGGTCACTTGCTCACGGTGATGGTATGCGTACTCCAAGCATCGCCTCTCTCTATCCTTATCCTGGAAGCCGCGCAGTTCTTCCTTTTCTTCCTCGAGCTCCCTCAGCCGTTCTTTGATATATTTCAGCGACACGTCGATTTTTTCGCGCTTATGGTTGGTGTCGTGCATGATCTTCAACGACTCAGCGCGGCGTGCCTCATACACGTGGGTGCCGGCCACTTCTTTCAGTAAGTTGAGTCTGTCAGACTCCTTCATACTGGTCAATGCTGTCACACGTCCTTGAGGAACAATATAGTAAGGATTCGACCGGGAGAATCCTGCAGCTTCTAACAGATTCATTACATCTGTTTTCGTCACGACTTTACGGTCCACAGAGTACTCGTCCTTCTTCAATCCGATTGTTCGGCGCAAAACGACTTCCTTATTGCCTGTTGGAAAGCGATCATCGCTATTGTCGAAGATGATCTCGACGTAAGCGGACATGACGGCGGAGCCGGAACCCTCGTGCAGGAGGCCCTGCCGCTCCTCTCGACTCATCTGGGTATAAGCATCGCTGAGTACAAATCTCATCGCTGCGAAGAAGTTGCTCTTGCCCGAGCCATTGCGACCAACGATGACATTCGTTTTGGGGGAGAAGGGCTCAATAACTGTTTGATCTTTGTAGCTGCAAACACGTTAATATTGACAAGGGCGTTGCCAAGCGTGTACAGTACGCCGCATACCTTTTGAAGCCCTGGATGATGATCTGTTTGATATACATGATGGGCTGCGCAGGCGCCTATGCGCAACATCTGGGGAGACCAGTGAGTTGCGTCTTGAGGTTGGCAGCGATTTTCCACGATGTCGTTTGGGCGGGGCGGAGCGACGCGTCTCTGCCGCCGCGATGAAGCAACGGGGGTTCGCGTTGAGGGATGATCAGGTCTGTAGTTCCTGCCTCAGGCCGCAAGACACACCCAGCCCTTGACCTTTCAATTTGCATGAGCAAAAACACTGTCACTTTATCAATACATACATATGTATGTACGGAATATGTACGTACATAGTACATAACTACCTACTCCGTATCCATGTTCTGATCGGGCACTCTGCATAATTATGGCTTTCGATCAATTCAACTTCCTGTTGTCGCGTGTCTCTTCCCCATGATATTTCTCCTGCCCAAGAGCATTACAATTTGCACCCGAGCGCGTGTGTTCGTGCAGCAGAGCCTTGGTCCCCTTGATCTGGCAGCAGATCGACCACCTGCCTTACTTGCTTTTCTTGCTTATAATGTCACGGGCGGTGAAGGTATTGGGGGCGTCAAATATACGACAACAACAACAACATCAATAACGGCTGCGCGTAAATGATGGGGCAGGTGAAACAGGCAAAGCCCTCATCGGCGCTATACTGTTCTTTCTACCAAGTCCCTCACGCTTTAGAATACGAGACAATCCTTTCTTAGAGTAATAGAGTAATACCCTGTATTAGGGCAATAGATAGTGAATAGAGAAGCAACAGTCACCGAGCTCAGGCGATGTAGCGGCACAACAGATTTCACGAAGCTGCGAAAAAGAAGATACATAGGCCTGTACATAGCAGATCCAATTCCATAGAGAATGTAGTGGGGCGACAGATTCACGTATAACCTGCAAGAAGAAGAATCTACCGATCTCTCACATAGTTTAATTTAACGGTGCGACGTTAAATCCTACAAAGGTGTGTGATAAATTGACGAAATCACGGGGAAATCAATTCGAAACCTCTGCAAAAGAACGCTACATAATAGAAATCACCGCCCTTCGACTGCTCTTCTCGACCGACGCGAAGCAAGGTCCCGCCCCGGAGCGCAGTGTAGGGCCACCGGAAAGGACCTTGTATGTATATATACTGTTATGGACTGGCCTCGGGGCGACTGCGGACGAGCGTCAATAGTAGTATTGATAAAGATACAGAAGAAAGGAGAAGAAGGAGTCCTCTCCACAAGCCGTCCTGCTATGTACATACAACACGCATCTTGTGCGTGGTCACGTGCCATCGCAGGGCACGCTACATCTCAGCCCCACTCTCCAGAAGAGACGAGCCTCAAGCATATACACTGAGAAGACGAACACATGACGAAATGACTAAACATTAACTCTCCCATGTATGATGTTGCCCCACCCCCGGTCAACCCAACTCCAATAGGTACATTGTACTCCGTATGCCCTGACCTTCGCTTTCGAAGAAACTGCTTTCATGGTGCGCCTGCTGGGTTTCCGGCACAACAAGGAGCGCCGTTCCTATTTGGCGAAGCGAAGCGAAGCCATTTGTACACACTCGAGGCTCTCAAATCTCTATGGCTTAGTCATGAAAGCTTGGCGAAATGATTGGCTCTCGTTGACTCTTCGCCCATGGCGTCAACATATTAGTTGTTCGGGACGGCGAAAGTCCAACTTGTGACATCAACTGCGGCACCAGCAAGCGTGGCGACTGGCTCTTTAAGCATCTTCACGATATAACATTTAGTGGCCGACGCATAGATTTCCGCAACGAATTCGATGACTAGCTCTGCAGTTCCAACATAGCCAGTCATTTGGAACGCCCCCTTGCCCGTCCATCCTCCATTCACATCCCACGCGATGGTGTTGACGGCCGGAATTGCCACATTGGCTTCATGCAGGTTCTTGCTGCCAGATATTGCTGATCGCCAAAGACGGAAACTGTTTTCCTCCTTCGCCCACAAGTCGAAAGCCCACATTGCACTAGAGACCAATTGACTGCCCAGGCCGACGACGAAGGCTCGTCTGGTGTGAGGAGAGGTCCAGACCGAGTTAGTGCGGGATACCAGATCTTGGGTTGCGTGCACTGGGCTGTCAGTCACCGCGAACCATGCCGGCTCATTGGGAGACCACTTTGTTGTAGGGGGTGAAGTGGCCACATTCGCAGCCTCATTGCCTACGGGCTGACCGGAAGCCATGAGGCCCATGCTGAGGAGGCCCATGAGGCCGAGACTGAGGGACTTGAACTGCATGATGGTGGATGTGTATTGTTGTGTTTGGTGACGAGTGTTTTGTTGTTGTACACGACAGAGAAAATGGCTCAGGAGGGGTCGGTTATGAGAGTGTGGAAGCAAAAGTGTCTTGAGTTGCAATGATGCTGAAGAGAAAGGTAAGTGACAAGTTTCAAGAAGATAGTGATGGAGAGAAGAGGGCGAGAGGCTTTATAGCCAACTATCAAAAAGACGCCTCCTGATTTCTGACATTTGAGAAGCAAGAGTGGCGTGTTACGTCCATAGCTGGGATGTTCCAATGCTCGGAAGATTCTGTTATCAAAAGCCTACATTCAGCTTGATACCCATGAGGGTGGCACCTGTCAAAATCGCCAACACGCGCAAGCATTCCATTTCGAGCCATGTCGCAACTTGCACGCGGCGAGTCAAGCTCCACACTCCATAGATCTTCTTGTACGGAGTGTTCCGTACATGGATCATGGTGTATATCCCACGTGTGTGGATGGGATGCAACTTGCGAGACTTTTTGATACCTTGATACCTTGATACCTTCACACCTTGACTCGCCTACTCCGTACTACCCGGTAAGATCCTACCCATGTCACGGGCTGCACAGGACAGGCCGTGGGACTGTGAGTCCACGGGACCCACTGGAGGATATAGAAGCGCGACGGGATCGCGCTGTAGTTAAAGAAGACTTCTTTCTTCTCTATCTTTCTTATTCTCAGTTAATACATTCGGATCGGTAGTGTTTCGGCTTATGTACCCAAATTCTTGTGCTGTGACAACCCACCACATTATTGCTCGGTGCACCACCGGCCTTGTCTCTCCGTCCACAACAACAGCTGAAGTCTGAGGATGTCTAAACCTAATGGAAGTCTGTCAAAATCTTGCGCGGATGGTAGTGAGATTCAGAACCTGCACGAGACAGTTAGAGCTCGTATTGTGCGCGCGGTAGAGGCGGGAAGGTCATGACTCATTATACAGCGACGTCGCCGCCGTTTAATGATGTTCATCAACCTTGAACCCATGTCTGCATGATATTTCAACGTCGGGTGACTCTACGAGCCGGAGCTCCGGATGAAATATCAGGGCTCTGACCGCGGAAGAGATGTGTACAGTGTGACAAAAAAGGAGACGAGACATGAGACGAGACATGAGACATTATTTTTCATCCATCAATAGTAAAGTCCACATGAAACCCAGGTTCATCGATCATGGTAATGGGAGCAATCTGGCAGTGAATATGGAGTACATCTCTACGACCGAGCCGAAAGTTATCGATGAGCTTTGCTAGAGGGAGCACTTTCTATCATGAGACTTCGCGCGTAGATTCCGGCAACGTACTCCGTAGAGCGAGACACTAAGTAGTACATACATCTCCTCCGTACGGCGTAATCTCAATCAACAACCGAGAGCTATGTATAGCCTATTGCACTACCATCACGCAATTGGGTGAGCAGACCGACTCAACCCCACTGGGCATTTGGAACTTTGCAAGCCATTGGAGGCTGATTCTTTAGATTAGGTATCACACTGTCACACTTGCGCACGGAACAATTGTACATATCATGGACTCACGGAGTACGGACTATTGAATGGAAATAACCAGGGCGACTCAATGCTATGAGCCTATGAAAACACAACCTACAGAAATCAACAGAACAGCCTATAGTCTCCACCGCTATCTCTATAAGTGAAGTTGCTACATATCAGATGCTGTGAGGGGGCTAGGATGGGGTGAGATATCATGGTCTGGGCTTTGCCCAGCCCTCAGCAATATAGGTGACAATTGTACAGAGTTCAGGAACTTGTACATACAATGCGTATTCTTTTGTTGTCTTCCATGGCGCAACAGGATTGGGCATATCACACAGACGGCGGCGCAACACCCGCGATTGGCTCTTGGAGCCAGGCCATCACAGTGGGCGATCTTTTTTTGGACATGTGATTTTAGTTGCATGAAAATCCCAGTATTTGCCTTCAACGTACAGAGTAGGTAGGTACGTATGCATGTATCTCATGATGATAGCCTATTACATCCGTCCCTGGGCCCCTCGGGGCCCCGTGGTTGATCTGCCATATGTACTCCGTAGGGATGCGCTGCTTGATGGTGTGAGTGGGCTGGTTAACCCAGTCCGGGTTCTGCATCCCATTCTTCGTGCAATTTGGCGGCCAGTACGAATTGGTGAAGCCGCTTCGTGGTAATCAGCCACTTAGAGTCAACGTGTATGCCTTGTCCGGGACGTTCGGGGCTTGTCTGACGTTCCTCTTGTCGCGTATTGGGCCCACGTCTGGGTTCTGAGTGTCCTCTGCTTCGCACGCCAGACGCCAGTTTCCCTCCGTTCTACGTGGCCTCCAGCGCCTCTTGGCAAAGAGATTGATTGTGGGCAGGGCTCCCTCCCCGACTTTCCGCATTCTGTGGTATTCGACGCAGAAGCGCTAGGTGCCTGGAGAGGCCTGCAGCATGTCATTCGACTCCCGCCAGCGCAGAGCCAGAAGCGCATCTGGGTCTGCCTGGACAACACAGGGGCGATCTGGTGCCACAGGGGTAACGCATCCGACACCTCACAATGGGCTTTTCACCAGCTTCACGGGGCATCGGAAGTGTACGACATTCAGCTGAAGTGGGCTCCGGGGCACTGTGGAGTAGAAGGAAATGAACGGGCGGACTCTCTCGCAAAGAGAGGAGCTATGCAAGGGCTCGGGGACACTCGCTCCGGGGACACGACGGTGGCTGGGCTCAGAGCTCAGGCCCGACAGATTTACAGGCACTTTGTTGAAGCCTGTTGGACAAAACAACGCCAGGGCCTCTCAAGGCGATACCAGG